>JAFLJL010005264.1:21758-50484 GCA_018398815.1 Conus ventricosus
AGGGAAGGGAAAGCAGTCACATGAATTATTGTCCGCAGGCAACCCATCGGAGGAGATGGTGCCGTGTCACTCCGGTCATGTTCATGATGCCTGTTCTGATCCAACGAACACAGACGGGTAGACAGACACCCCCCCCCCCCCCCCCCAAGACGGGTAGACAGACACCCCCCCTCAGACGGGTAGACAGACACCCCCCCCCCAGACGGGTAGACAGACACCCCCCCCCCAGACGGTAGACAGACACCCCCCCCCCCAGACGGTAGACAGACACCCCCCCCCCCAGACGGGTAGACAGACACACCCCCCCCCCCAGACGGGTAGACAGACACCCCCCCCCCCCCGACGGGTAGACAACACCCCCCCCCCCAGACGGTAGACAGACACACCCCCAGACGGGTAGACAGACACCCCCCCCCCCAACGGGTAGACAGACACCCCCCCCCAGACGGGTAGACAGACACCCCCCAGACGGGTAGACAGACACCACCACCCCCCAGACGGTAGACAGACACCCCCCCAGACGGGTAGACAACACCCCCCTCAGACGGTAGACAGACCCCCCCCCCAGACGGGTAGACAGACACCCCCCCCCCCCCCCAGACGGGTAAGACAGACACCCCCACCAGCTCAGCACAGATAGACAGACACCCCCACCAGCTCAGCACAGATAGACAGACACCCCCACCAGCTCAGCACAGATAGACAGACACCCCCACCAGCTCAGCACAGATAGACAGACACCCCCACCCAGCTCAGCACAGATAGACAGACACCCCCACCACACAGCACAGATAGACAGACACCCCCACCAGCTCAGCACAGATAGACAGACACCCCCACCAGCTCAGCACAGATAGACAGACACCCCCACCACTCAGCACAGATAGACAGACACCCCCACCAGCTCAGCACAGATAGACAGACACCCCCACCAGCTCAGCACAGTTTAACAGACACCCCCACCAGCTCAGCCCCAGATAGACAGACACCCCCACCACGCTCAGCACAGATAGACAGACACCCCCACCAGCTCAGCACAGATAGACAGAAAACCCCCACCAGCTCAGCACGATCTACGTGATCAACAGCCTTCCCAGCAGCACTTTTCAGCTGTCATTTTGTTAGATCAGTGCTATGTGTGTAGGTCTTTCCCCCCCCCCCTCTCTCTCTCCTCTCTCTCTCTCTCTCCTCTTCTCTCTCCATCTCCTCTCTCTCCTCTCTCTCTCTCTCCTCTCTCTCTCTCTCTCTCTCTCTCTCTCTCCCTGGGATGGGAGTGGCCCTTTTTCTTTTCGTTTTTGTTTTTGTTTTGTTTTAATGTCGTGACAAACTTAAAAGGACCTGTGTTGTCAGTTCCGTTTAAAAACAAAACCAAAAGAATTGATACTGAAATTTTGGACAGCGTTGAGTGTATTTCAATCACCGTGGTGACTGTTTACTTTAGTAAATTATGTCCCCTAATAGAAGGGAGTGGAAAGGTGGATTCTCCGGAAATTAATGGAAGGGTAACATACAGCAATCATACACAGAATATGTTACATAAGGACATTAACATACAGCAATCATACACAGTATAGTTACATAAAGGACATTAACATACAGCAATCATACACAGTATATGTTACATAAAGGACATTAACATACAGCAATCATTACACAGTAAATGTTACATAAAGGACATTAAAATACAACAATCATACACAGTTTTAATGTTACAGAAAGGACATTAACATACAGCAATCATGCACAGTATATGTTACAAAAAGACATTAACATACAGCAATCATACACAGTATATGTTTTCATAAAGGACATTAACATACAGCAATCATACACAGAATCATAAAGTTAATAGCCATAAAAATGTGGACATTAACATACAGCAATCATACACAGTATATGTTGCATAAAGGACATTAACATACAGCAATCATACACAGTATATGTTTGCATAAAGGACATTAACATACAGCAATCATACACAGTATATGTTGCATAAAGGACATTAACATACAGCAATCATACACAGTATATGTTGCATAAAGGACATAACATACAGCAATCATACACAGTAATGTACATAAAGACATTAACAATACAGCAATCATACACAGTATATGTTGCATAAAGGACATTAACATACAGCAATCATACACAGTATAATGTTGCATAAAGGACATTAACATACAGCAATCATACACAGTATATGTTGCATACAGGACATTAACATACAGCAATCATACACAGTATATGTTGCATAAAGGACATTAACATACAGCAATCATGCACAGTATATGTTGCAATAAAAGACATTAACATACAGCAATCATTCACAGTATATGTTGCATAAAGGACATTAACATACAGCAATCATACACAGTATATGTTGCATAAAGGACATTAACATACAGCAATCATACACAGTATATGTTGCATAAAGGACATTAACATACAGCAATCATACACAGTATATGTTGCATAAAGGACATTAACATACAGCAATCATACACAGTATATGTTGCATACAGGACATTAACATACAGCAATCATACACAGTATATGTTGCATAAAGGACATTAACATACAACAATCATACACGGTATATGTTGCATAAAGGACATTAACATACAGCAATCATACACAGTATATGTTGCATAAAGGACATTAACATACAGCAATCATACACAGTATATGTTGCATAAAGGACATTAACATACAGCAATCATACACAGTATATGTTGCATAAAGGACATTAACATACAGAAAATCATACGCAGTATATGTTACATAAAGGAAGTTAGCATACAGCAATCATACGCAGTATATGTTGCATAAAGGACATTAACATACAGCAATCATACACAGTATATGTTACATAAAGGACATTAACATACAGCAATCATACACAGTAATGTTACATAAAGGACATTAACATACAGCAATCATACACAGTATATGTTGCATAAAGGACATTAACATACAGCAATCATACACAGTATATGTTGCATAAAGGACATTAACATACAGCAATCATACACAGTAATGTTGCATAAAGGACATTAGCATACAGCAATCATACACAGTATATGTTGCATAAAGGACATTAGCATACAGCAATCATGCACAGTATATGTTACATAAAGGACATTAACATACAGCAATCATACACAGTATATGTTACATAAAGGACATTAACATACAGCAATCATACACAGTATATGTTGCATAAAGGACATTAACATACAACAATCATACACAGTATATGTTACATAAAGGACATTAGCATACAGCAATCATACACAGTATATGTTACATAAAGGACATTAGCAATACAGCAATCATACACAGTATATGTCACATAAAGGACATTAGCATACAGCAATCATACACAGTATATGTTACATAAAGGACATTGGCATACAGCAATCATACACAGTATATGTTACATAAAGGACATTAACATACAGCAATCATACGCAGTTTATGTTACATAAAGGACATTAACATACAGCAATCATACACAGTATATGTTGCATAAAGGACATTAGCATACAGCAATCATACACAGTATATGTTACATAAAGGACATTAACATACAGCAATCATACGCAGTATATGTTACATAAAGGACATTAACATACAGCAATCACACGCAGTATATGTTACATAAAGGACATTAACATACAGCAATCATACACAGTATATGTTGCATAAAGGACATTAACATACAGCAATCATACACAGTAATAGTTGCATAAAGGACATTAACTACAGCAATCATACACAGTATATGTTGCATAAAGGACATTAACATACAGCAATCATACACAGTATATGTTGCATAAAGGACATCAACATACAGCAATCATGCACAGTATATGTTGCATAAAGGACATTAACATACAGCAATCATGCACAGTATATGTTGCATAAAGGACATTAACATACAGCAATCATACACAGTATATGTTACATAAAGGACATTAAACTACAGCAATCAACCAGTTTTGTTGCAAAAACTTTTAACAAAACACAATCAAACCAAAAAAGTAACAAAAGGACATAACATACAGCAATCTACACAGATTTTATTTAATGGACAAAAAACAAAACAAAAAGAAGGGAGGAAGGGGAGTATTCGTTAAATACTTATATGTTCCTTTGACTAAGTGTTTTTTAAATTCTTAAATAACAATTTTCAAACACCCAAAAAAAATCAAGCACTTTTTGTTAAAAGAAAATTTTTAAAGTTCCACACGTTCCACCGAAAAAAAGGCATTTGAAAGATAATTGGGGGTTTTTCGAAGAAAATTTTGGGCTTGACGTTTTAAAAAGGAAAAAAATTTTGCAATTAACGCGAAGGGGCAAACCGTCAAATTCTAACATCAAAAAACTTTTTTTAAAGGAGTTTTTTTTTTTAAAAGGGTAGAAAATTTTTTTTTGATATAGTTTGTGTGTTAATGAAAATGTTTCATAATTACCAATCACGCTTGTGGACTCAAGTGAAGGTTTAGTGTATTAACACCCAAAAAACTAAGAGTTAGGCATATTCATAGATATTTGGGAAACGGAAAAAAATTTTTCGCGCGTTTACTCCAAAAAAAACAAATTTGAAAGCAAAGACATTTTGAGATACACTTTGTTAAACCCAACAGAATACCAGAAGATATTGTCAAGGTTTTTCCCAAAACTTTTTATGTTGCCTCATCGACTTTTTGTCGCCAAGAAAAAAGGCCTACCCCAAAATTAACTTTTGTCTTTTCTGACGTGAAGTTATGACAAATACTTTTTTTTTTTTTCATTAAGGGCAGATAGTGATTTAGTTTACCCACAATCACAGATCAAAATTTTCCTGCAATTTTTAGGAAAACTCATTAGGGCAAAAGGTAGAGGGGAAAGGGAAACTCTGCAAAGGTTCACAAACCTTTTATATTTTGAAAATCATTAATAAGATAAAAAAGAAACGGACCGAAACTAACCTGTGGACACCAAAATTTGTGGGGCAAAAGCAGCACTTTTGCCATCAAAAAAAAAGTTGACATTAGTAAAAACCTTAAAGGGGACTTGATTTGGAAATTTTATAAGCAGGTTTTTCGAGCAATTCCCCAATTTTTTTTTCAGTGCAATTTGGGATCAAAAAAACAAAGTTTTTTCAAAAACAAAAAAAAAACTCAGGAATTTCAAATCTTTAATTTTCTAACCAATTTTACCACGAGATTTTTATAAAAGGGTGGCAAGTACTGGCTCAAAAACCAACTGGTTGGGGGATGGCACGTTGTTTTTAAAAATTTACCGGGTATTTAAAAATATGCTTTTTAAGGTTTGGGGAAAAAAAAAAAGTGAATGGGGCTTAATTTTAAATTTTTTAAAACCCCGGGGTTTAAAAAAATTTGGCGTTTGAGAATTTTTGGAAAAAAACCCACAAACAAAATAAACCCCAAAACAATGTACAGAATGAGGGCAAATTTTTAAGGATTTTCCCCAAAAATTCCCACTGAATTAACCAAACTACGTTCATCTTACATTTGGGGCATTTTGGTACAGGGGAGATTTTGGGAAAAATTTTAAAAAGGAAATTGGTTATTTGTTCCTTAAGACAATTTGGAAAACAGTTTAAGGAAAAAACCCCCCTTTTACAGGGGGGGGCATAGCCTAAACGTATTTGGGATTTTTTTTTGTTTATTTTCACCAAAAGTGTAAATGTTTTTATTGAAAAAAAAACAGAAGTTTTCATACCATCCCGTAATGACCGGTGTTAAAAACCCAAGTAAGTTTTCCCCCCGGTTAAATCTTTGGGTGTTACAAAAAATTTAGAGTTTTGCCCCGAGTTATTGTGGGTGTTAAAAAAAAGTAAAGTTTTCCCCCAGTTATCGTGGGGGTTGGTTCAAACAATTTGAGTTTTGCCTCGAGTTATCTTGGGGGTGTTACAAAAAGTAGATTTTTGCCCCAAAAGGTATCGTGGGGGGGTTTTTTTTAAAAAAAAAGTAGGTTTTCCCCCGGGGTACGTGAGGGTTTACAAACAAGTAGAGTTTTGCCTCAGGAAATTGGGGGGTGTTAAAAAAAAGGGTAAGTTTCCCCTCGAGTTTTTGTGAGGGTTTTTACAAACAAGTAGAGTTTTGCCTCGGGGTTTTGTAAAGGGGGTTTACAAAAATAGAGTTTTCCCTCGAGTTATTGTGAGGGGGTTTTACCCCCCAAGAAAGATTTTTTGCCTCGATTATCGTGGGGTTTTTAAAAAAAAGTAGGTTTTGCCCCAAAAAAGTTATCGGGGGGTGTTAAAAACAATAGAGTTTTCCCTCAAGTTATCGTGGGGGGTTGTTACAACAAGTGGGGGTTTTGCCTCGAGGTATGGAGGGTGTTAAAAACGGGTTAAAATTTTTGCCTGGGAGGTATCGTGGGGGTGTTACAAAAAAAGGAGTTTTCCCTTTAAATTTTTTGGGAGGGGTTAAAACCCAAGTAAGTTTTGCCTCGAGGTTTCGTGAGGGTTTTTAAAAAATGTAGATTTTTGGGGCCTCTTATCGGGGGGTTTTAAAAAACCCAATAGATTTTCCCTCAATTTATCGTGGGGGTTTAAAAACAAGTAGAGTTTTTCCCCTCGGGTTTATCTTTGAGGGTGTTAAAAACAAGGAGTTTTGCCTCGGGGGTATCGTGAGGGGTTTACAAACAAGTAGAGTTTTTGCCCCCCAAGTTTTTCCCTTTACTTCCCCCTGTTTGGGGAACTCTCTTTTGTTCCCCCTTTACAGAAATTGTTCCATGGGGATTGGGTTTTACAAATAAACGTCGACAGTAAGGTGACAAAAAAAACTCTGTAAATAAGAGGGAAAAGAACAAAAAAAATTTTCAATTTTTGGGCCTCTTTAAATGAGAGTTGCTGAAAAAAACCTCCCAAACGTGCTCAGCTCGGGCCCAAAACCCCCCCCCCCCCCCTCCCCCCTCCACAAACACACACACACTCCCCGGGGAGAGGGGTTTAAAATGCAGGGGAAAGGGGTGGGCCCGGACCCACCCCCGGGGGTTTGGGGGGGGGGGTTCCCTCCCCAAACCATGCCCCCCCCGTGTTTCCCCCCCTCCTGGGGCCGACAGCAGAAGCAGTAGCACAGCGGGAGACCCCCACCAGAAAACCCAACACGGAAAAAGCCGCCCCCCAAAAACACGGGCCCACAAATCACCCCAACCCCTTTGCAGGGTGGGGAAAACACCCGTCTGATCAGTGGGGGGGGTGGGGGTGGGGGGTTGGGGGAATTTTGATGGTGATGACGAAAAGTTTAAATTGATAAAATGAGAGTTTTGATGATGAGGATGATGATGATGAGATGATGATGATGTATGGGGGTGGTTGGGGGTGGTGTTTTGGGGTGATGATGATGAGGGTTTGAGATGATGATGGGGGGGGGTGGTGGGGGGGTTGGTTGGTGGTGGGGTGTGGGGTTGATATGAGGATGATGACGTTTAAAAGGGTGATATGGGGATGTTGAAAAAGGGTAAAGATGATGATGACGATGCGATGCGTGAAAAGATGATATGGGGGGTGGGGGTTTGTTGGGGGTTTGGTGGTATAAAGGGAAAAGGATGATGATGATGAGGGATGATGAGGATAAAGATGATGATGTTTGATGATTTTATGTTTGTTTGAGGAAAGGGTGGTTTTGGTGGGGGCGGTGGGGGTTTGGTTTTGGTGGTGGAAATGATAATAATGGGGTGTTGATAATGTGATGATGATGGTGATGATAATAAACGATGATAAAGAAAAACGTTGACAAGGGACACGATACGACGTCGATAATTGGCTGGAGGCGTGTCAGTACTGTTAAATATGAGGAGGAGGAGGATGTTTTGTTTTGGATGATGATGGTGATGATGTTGGGGTTTGGGGTAGTATTTAACGTGTTGGGGGTTAAAGGTAATGATGGAGGATGAAGAAAAGGAGGAGGATAACGACACGACGACGACGTAAAGGGTGATTTGATAAAGGAGGGGGAGGAGGAGGGGGAAATTGGGGTAAAGACAGGGGACGACGACACGGGGAACAAACAATGATATGATGATAAAGATGTTAAAGATGATGATGGTAAAGAGGATAATGTTTGATAAATGATGATGTTGATGAGAAAAGGGGAATGATAAAGAGATGATGATGAGATGATGATGAAAAAGGGTTGATGGTGGCGAGATGATGTTTATATGAGGATGAGATGATAATGATGGGGTGGTGGGAAAGTTTAAAGAAAATTGGCAGGAAGGTGATCCGTCATGGCGTGTGATGGTGACAAAGATTTTAAAGCTACTGTTCTGCCATGATGATTTTCTAGGGGTTTGTTTGGGGAATGGGGAAAACAGGCAAAAAGACATCCCCAAACACATAGCCCACATCAATACAAGGGTGGGGGGGGGGGGGTGGGGGGAAAAGGATGGAAACAGAAGACCGAGACAGACAACAGACAGAAAAGGGAAAACGAAAATTTGGAAAGAGAGACGCGAGAGAGAGAGAGAAAAGGGAAAAGAGAGAGAGAGAGAGAGGGGGGGTTTTGTGTGTGTGTGTGGTGTGTGTGTGTGGGGTTTTTGTGTGTGTGTGTGTGTTGTGTGTGGTGTGTGTGTGTGGGGGTGTGTGTTGGTGTGTGTGTGGTGTGTTGTGTGTGTGTGTGTGGGGTTTGGTGTGTGTGTGTGTGTGTGGGTGTGTGGGTTGTGTGTGTTTTTGTGTGGGGGTGTTTTGGGGGTGTGTGTGTGTGGGGTGTGTGTTTTGTGGTGTTGTTGTGTTTTTTGTGTGTGTGTGTGGTGTATGTGTGTTGTGGGGTTGTGTGTGGGGTGGGGTGTGTGTTTTGGTGTGGTGTGTGTGGGGGTGGGTGTGTGTGTGTGGTGGGGTGTGTGTGTGTGTGGTGTGTGTGTGTGTGTGGGGGGGTGTGTGTGGGGGGAAGGGGAAAAAATACTAAAACAAAAGCTCCCCTTATATGGGGTCGTTTTAAAATTTTGTCCCCCCCCCTTTTTTAAAAACCCCCCTGAAAATCGCTGACAAACGTTTTATATTCCTGGGGTTTAGCAGTGAATATCAAGGGCCAAAGTTTACAAGTTTTTAACTGTTTTTAAACCCAGATTGGTGTATGCAAAAGGAAAGCCGACTGGTTGTTTGTTTTTAGATTCAGACAAAGAGGGGGTTAATTTTTGGGTGATTTCAATTCCCATCATGCTCTATGGCCCGGGGAAACTCAAAAAATTTTTAAAAACAAAAAAAAATGAATATTTTGAAAACACTATAGTAAATGCAAAATTAACGATACTAAATTTGACGGTTTTTTTTCCAAAATTCCCTGATCGTTCTGATCAGAAAATTCTTAAATTTGATTTGCCCCAAGAAACTCCGGGTTTTTTTCCCTTTGTACGGGGAAATTGTCTTCGTAAACCATTTGGGTTTGTGCCCATTTTCCCCTTTTTAAATTCAGATTTGGTGAGTCCAGAGAGAACGGGCATCCCCCCCGGAATACAAAATACAACGAAGAAAAAGCAAAACCTGGGCCCTTTTTGGGCCCCAAACTCAAAATTACTGGTTCTCTTAAGCTAAAATTTTAATCTTAATTTAAAAAATAGAAGTTTTTAAAAAAAAAATTTTTAAAATTACAAAAATCTCATACTGAAAAGCAGCAATTGTCCCTTTCCAAAAGATTAAGTTTAAAGACCACCCCAAAGAGAGCCTAAAAACCCTTGGTGGAACCCCTCAGGGGATTTTCCCGTAAAAATGAAAAAAGGGAAATTCCAAAACTGGATGATTAGTCGTCCCCAAAAGCCCCCCAATAATAAATAAAATCCCACAGTAAATTTTAAAAATTCCCAAATTTTAATTTTGTAACAAGTTTAATTTTCTCCAAAAACATTTTTTGGAAATTTTTGATCAGATTTGTTCTAAACTCCAAATGAGTTTAAAAATTTAAATGGAAAAAAAATTTTAAAAAATTTAAAGGGGTTCTTCCATCCCCCACCTGCCCCGCATTTTAAAATGTAAAAATTTATAGAACTAAAAAAGAAAAAGCTGAATTTTACCAGAAACTTTTGCTTCTTTGGTCAAAATGAGTGTTTATCCAGACTGAAAAAATTTTCGTAGAAAGGATTTTGGGGGGAAAAATACCAAAACAAATTGGAACCCAAAACATAAAAATAACACTTTTAATATTTTAACCAAATTTAACAATGCAAAAAGTCTTTTTTCCATTTAAAACGCATAAAGCCGGGGAAAGGGATACCACTGGTCAGATAAAATTTCCTATAACATGAAAAAGGGCTTTTTTCCTGAGGGGGTCTGTTATCAAATTTGTTGGGGGTTCTATTCAGTTTTTGTTGGAATGCTGGAATGCCCCTACAGATTGGAAAAACTACTTTTTCCCCCCAATCCTTTAAAAAAGGGAAAATCAAAAAACTCTTCCCTCTATTTTCCGACCTATTTCTTTAACACCTCATTTTTGGAAAACTTTTGAAAGAATCATAAAAACGAATAGAACTTTTCCTTGAAAAAAATGGGGGTTTTGGGGCCTTTTTTCCAAGGCTTTTTTTGGAAAGGAGAGGAGTCCGGGCCCAACATTGTCCATTTACCCACGAATGTAAAAAAAGCTCTTCCCAAAGCGTCATTCAAACCCTTGAAACCCGTTCTTTGATTTTCCCAAACCCTACGTTTCAGTATGGCTTTTAAAAATTTGTTTTTTAAAAACGCCATGAAGTGGGAATACGAGGTCTTTTTTCCCCAATTTCTAAAAGCTTTTTAAATCGGACAGAAACAAACCTTTTTCCAATGTTAAATGGCTTTATCAACTTTTGACTATTAACATGGGTGTTCCCCAAGGGAAGGGGAAATCGCCCCAACATTTTTTCCGCTAATGCTTTACGATTTTAAAACAGGTTAAATTTCAAAAGGTTTTGGGCCACTTTAGCTCTGTATGCAGATGATTTTGGGGCCTCTGTGGAGAAATGTAAAAATGCAATTTTTCCCCAAAAAACAAACCCAAAAAAAAGAAAATCATTGAACAGTATCAGGGAAAAAATTTACAAAAATTTTTCATTCCCTGAAATCAAATGGGTTTGGTTTTATCTGCTCACAAAAAGGTTTTTTTTTTGTCTTTAAAAAAAGAAAACAATTGCGTTTTAAGGGAAAGAAGCTGTCTCTTTTTGGTAGATAATAAAATTTTAAAATACCCAAGCAAAAAAAGTTTAAATTTTCTCGGGGTAATCTTCCCCCTATAAATTTTTTGGAGTAAAATATCAAATTTCCCTTTTAAAAAGGTAGGGGAAAAAAAATTGGTTTTTTACGTGTTTAACTGCTAACCCCTGGGTTAAGGGGGTTAATCTCCCTCTTTTGTCGCCCCCCGGGCCCAGTTCGGTTTTTATTCGGGCGTATGGCCCCGAAGTTTTTTTTACAGCTGGGAAAAACGATTTAAACAAACTAAACCGTATTGGGCTCGTTTTGGGCCCTTTTAAAAATTTAAATTTGGGGCTTCCCCATGGGGGTTCAATTGATCTGAGAAAAAGGGGCTGGTGTGTTACCCTTAAAATTAACACAGGCTAATTTTCGCCTGTAAATTTTTCGGAGAGCTAGAAAAACCTTTTCCCAAAATTTAGTAAAGACTGAATGTTTGGAAATACGTTTTTTTTCAAGGGATCCCTTAAAAAATCGGGGATACATGTCCCAGGGGTTTTTGTTTCCCCGTTATTTCAGAACGGGAACCCGTCTCTTGAAAGTTTTGCCCAGGGTTTCCCTGTTGTTCAAACCCTTTGTGGTTGTCAAAAGGAGGCGAAATTTATTTTCAATTACGGAGATCTGAATAAAAAAGATACCCTCTGTTTCTAAATTTTCCCTTTTCCAAAGACTTTATAGATAGGGAAATTTTTATTTTTTATCTACACATTTTCCCCGGGTGGTTCTGTTTAAAATTCTTCCGAAATTGGGGGGTTCCTTTTTAATACCGCGCTCGCATTGGGAAAAAAAATACCATAATTTGAAAGGGTGTTCTATATTTACAGCGGTTATTTGGGCCAAATTTTTAAAGCACTAGGGTTTTATATTGCATGTGTTATACATAACAAATACTTATAAATAATTTGGCCAAAAATTTACACTTAGGGTCTACATTGTCAAAAAAATTTTTAAATCGTTCAAAACTTGGTGTGTGAGATTTAAATTTTTCAAACAACAGCTAATAAAACCCCGGGGGGATCAATTTTAACTTTGTTATGGGGGCCCCGGACAACTCCAGTTTAAGGGCCCAAAGATTTTGCTGACTTTTATTGGGAAAGGGAAACTGCAAGAAAAAAAATCTGATGTTTTGAAATTTTGTATCCCCTTTCTTCATCTGAAACAAACCACTTTTTGACAAGTTCAATTTTGGAGCATAAGGGGCAAATCAGTACCTTTTGGGTTTTAGTCGGAAGCACGTTTGGGGTGTGACTAAAAAAACAAACAAATTTTTGTAATCCCTTTCCCGGGCCCAAACCCCCTTTGTAAAACCCTTTTACATAGGGGGGGTTAATGGTTGGTTAGGGAGGTTTCTTAAAAAACCCCAAACCCCTTGTGCATTGGTCAGACCCCTTTGATATCCCTCATTTTTTTTTTACTGTACATACAAAAAATCACTTTCAGCCCCCTTCATGATAAGAAAGAAGTCCTTCAAGCTTCGCTGACTTTTCTAGTGTTTTTAATTTCCCCGTTATGAGAAAAGGTTGGGGTTTGGGAATGTTGGCGTTTATCTTATTTTAAAAGTCATCCACTTGGAAGATTTTTTTTTAATTTCCACCCCCCCCCCACCCCCCCGTCACTGCCTCCCTTCCCCCCCAAACGGTGGTGGGGGTGTGGTGTGTGTGGGGTGTGTGTGTGTTGTGTTTTGTGGTGTGTGTTGTGGGGTGTGTGTGTGTGTTTCTTCTCCAATTTGCAAATTTTTGAAATGTTAAAATTTTTTATTCTAGGGAAAAACTATATTTTTATGGTTTCCCGGGGTCTAATTTGCACGTAGGCAAGGCTTTTTTTATCCCCCCCCCCACTTTTTCCTCCCCCCCTTTTTCCCCTTCCCCCTACACCTCAAAGCTGTTCGACCCCTTTCGAGTAATATGTCGCCAATTTCCCTACTTTAATTTAAAACCTTTTTACCTGTAATTTGGGGGTTTTTTTGGGAATTTAAAACCCGAATTGGTTTTCTGAATACCAGTATTTAAAAGGGGTCTTTGGTTGGCGCGCGCGCGCGGGGCGGGGCCCCGTGGTGTGTGTGTGTGTGTGTGTGTGTGTGTGTGTTGTGTGTTTTTGTGTGTGTGTGGGGTGTGTTGGGTGTGTGTTGGGTGTGGTGGTGTGTTGGGGGGTGTGGGTTGTGTGTTTGTGTGTGCTTTTTTTTTGTAATTTTTAAAAAAATCTCGGGTTTTAGGCCATATTGCTTTTAAGTTTGTGGACGAACGGAAAGAACAAACGAAGTTTAATGATGTTAGGCTTAAAACCCATTAAGCAAATCGAAAGCGATGGACAACAACAAAACGCGAACCCCAAATTTTGATTTCATTAACATGGAAACCAAAGCAAAGTCCTTTTTTTTTCACTTTACAAAGATGAATTTTAGAAAAGAGAAAATTTTCCCCTGGTATTCAATGTCATTCTGTAACGACGGTCCCCCCCGGTAAAATTGGGCAAATCCGTGGACAGCGTGCAGGGCCCCAAAAAGACATGCTTGGGTCCCCCTTTCATTTCTTTGTGTTTCCGGGTGCCCTTTCTTTTCCCAAGGTTGGGGCCCAATTTTAAAACATTCCTCCGATGAAAAGTGTCTTTCTTCCCGCTTTTTCAAAAAAAAAAATAAGCGTTGTCTTCCGAACACATCGCAGGGGGTATTTTAGAACGGGCGTCGGGCCCGTTCCCCACAGCCACACCCACGTTCCCTCCCTTTGATGGGGCACGACCTTCCGAAAAGCTTGATTTCTGTGCGGATCTTTGGGGTCGGGCTCTGCAATGTCGCTCTGTAAGAGTAACGGATAACCTTAACCCCTTCCGATAAAAAACCAGCGATAATTTTTTTTAAAAGCTTGCTCCAGACTTGTTTTTCGTTTTCCCAAGGGGGGATTTCTTTGGGGGGCCCCCCCTGTTTAAATCCTACAAAGTAGATCGGGGAAAGCCAAAAAAAACCCAAGCGGATCCTGAAAATACACGTGCAACATTTATCTCCCAAACGGTTTATGTTTCCCCCCCCGTGTGGTACTATTTTAAACCCCTTTTGGGGTTAAAGGGAAGGGCCCTTCAATTTGCGACACAAGGGTTAAACCCAGGGCCAGCTCCAAATTTTATGTCCCTCCGTTCTGCTGCTCCGATCTCTCTTTAAACCCTTTCCTCTGGGGGAGGGGGGGGGGGGGGGGGGGGGGGGGGGGGGGGGGCAAAGGGGACAGGATTGGTAAAATAAAATTTGGCAAAAATTTTTTTTTCTCTTTGTGTGCGTGGTGCCCGTTTTGTGTTTTTCCCCCTTGTGGGGTTGTTTTGTGTGTGTGGTGTTTTGTTGTGTGTGTGTGGTGTGTTTGTGTGTGTGTTTTGTGTTTTGGTGTGTTTTTGGGGTGTGGGTTGTGTTGTGTGGTGTGTGTGGTGAGCGTGGGGGTGTATGGGTGCGCGCGGGTATTGTGCGTGAAAGAGTGTGATTGGGGGAAATGAATGCATGTGGTAGAGTGCTCAGTATAATTTTGTTTTGTTTTTGCGTGCGTGCGCGCGCGCACGCGCGCCCCCCGCGCGTGTGTTGTGTGTGTGTGTGTGTTGTGTGGGGTGGTGTGTGTTTTGTGTGTGTGTGTGTTTGGGGGGGTGGTGGGTGTTTTGTGTGGGGGGCGCGCGGGTTTTGTTGCGGTGTGTATGTCTGTGTGGCGAGTTTTGTAAGTTTGAGCTATGTGGGGTATGGGTGTGTTTGTATTAGATGTGGTATTTTTGTTTTTTTGTAAGGCGTGTGTTTGTGGGTGTGTGTGTGTGTATGTGAGTTTCTGTTGTGTGTGTGGGTGTTTTGTGTGTGTGTTTTGTGTGTGTTTTGTGTGTGTGGGTGTTGTGTGGTTTTGGGTGTGTGTGGTGGTTTTGTGTGTGTGTGTGTGTGTTGTGGTGTGTGTGTGTGTGCGCGCACGGATTTTTTTGGGGTTAATTATGCTCTTTTTTTGAATAAAAAAAGTTTTATATTCTGTTCATAAAGTTTTCTAAAGTCCCGTTTCAACCTTTTAGTTTTTCTGACCAAAAAATTGGTTTCAGTCCCGGGCAGGGGGGTGTGTGTGTGGGGTGTGTTGTTTTGTGGTTGTGTGTGTTGTGGGGTGTTGTGTGTGTGTGTGTTTGGGGTGTGTGTGTGGTGATTATTTACGGGGAAATCAATCCCGGGGGAAAGTCTAGAACCCGGTTCCCCCCAGCCTCAGTTTGGGTGCCGTGATATGTCGTTTATCTAGTTGTCCCCGTAAACACTGCTTTCAAAGTTTCTTTTTTTAATTTGGGTTTTTTTCCCCTTTTTTTTGTTTAACCCCTTTAAAAAGTCATTGCCTTTTTTCCTTGTTTGAGTTTACAGACCTGGGGAAAAAAGGTGTATGTGGTGAGTTGGACTGCAACGATTGAAAAATGGAACCCGTTTGCCATACTCTGCCTGCCTATTGTCTCCCTTCCCACGCTCGCGCCTCGCCAAAAGAATTATGACCAATCGCCGACGAAGCTGGCTGAATTCCACAAAGTGCGTAGGCGCCTCCTCCTCCTCCTCCTCCTCCTCCTCCTTCTTCTTCTTCTTCTTCTTTCTTTTCTTCTTCTTCTTCTTCTTCTCCTCCTCCTTCTTCTTCTTCTTCTCCTTCCTCTTCTGCTTCTGCTTCTTCTCTTCTCTTCTTCTTCTTCTTCTTCTTCTTCTTCTTCTTCTTTTTCTTCTTTTCTCTCCTCCTCCTCCCTCCTCTCCTCCTCCTCCTCCTCCTCCTCCTTCTTCTTCTTCTTCTTCTTCTTCTTCTTCTGCTTCTTCATCATCATCATCATCATCATCTTCATCCAAACCTCAAGGAGGGGTCATGGGGCACCACCCTGAAGAAGAGTTCACCAGGTTCCTCCAGCTCTGTCAGGGGAGTGTCACGCCCTGAGTCTCTGCCCATGTTTTCCTGGTCACTGCTGCAACGGTGTCAGTGCAATGTTTTGGAAGGCAGGCAGACTGACAGCAGGCAGGCAGGCAGACAGGCAGGAAGGCAGACAGGCAGGAAGGCAGGTAAGCAGGCAGGCAGGCAGGCAGACAGGAAGGCAGGTAAGCAGGCAGGCAGACAGGCAGGAAGGCAGACAGGCAGGAAGGCAGGTAAGCAGGCAGGCAGGCAGGCAGACAGGAAGGCAGGTAAGCAGGCAGGCAGGCAGGCAGGCAGGAAGGCAGGTAAGCAGACAGACAGGCAGGCAGGCAGGAAGGCAGGTAAGCAGGCAGGCAGGCAGGCAGGCAGGAAGGCAGGTAAGCAGGCAGGCAGGCAGGCAGGCAGGCAGGCAGGCAGGCAGGCAGACAGGCAGGAAGGCAGGTAAGCAGGCAGGCAGGCAGGCAGGCAGGGAAAGGGAGGTAAGCAGACAGACAGGCAGGCAGGCAGGCAGGTAAACAGACAGACAGGCAGGTAAGCAGACAGACAGGCAGGCAGGCAGGCAGGCAGGCAGGTAAGCAGACACACAGGCAGGCAGGCAGGCAGGCAGGCAGGCAGGCAGGCAGGCAGGCAGGCAGGCAGGCAGGCAGGCAGGCAGGCAGGTAAGTAGGCAGCAGGCAGGCAGGCAGGCAGGCAGCTAGGCAGACAGCTAGGCAGGCAGGCAGCTAGGCAGCTAGGCAGGCAGGCAGGCAGGCAGCTAGGCAGACAGCTAGGCAGGCAGGCAGCTAGGCAGGCAGGCAGGCAGGCAGGCAAATAGACAGACAGGCAGACAGCTAGGCAGACAGGCAGGCTGGCAGACAGCGAGGCAGACAGGTAGGCACAAAGGTAGGCAGACAGGCGACAGACAGGCAGGCACACAGGTAGGCAGACAGGTAGGCCAGACAGGTAGGCAGACAGGTAGGCAGACAGGTAGGCAGACAGGCAGGCAGACAGACCTAGGCAGACAGGCAGGCAGGCAGGCAGCTAGGCAGGCAGGCAGGCAGACAGGCAGGCAGGCAGACAGCTAGGCAGACAGGCAGCAGCTAGGCAGAGAGCTAGGCAGCTAGGCAGGCAGCTAGGCAGGCAGGCAGGCAGCTAGGCAGACAGCTAGGCAGGCAGGCAGGCAGGCAGGCAGGCAGGCAGGGAGGCAGGCAGGCAGGCAGGCAGGCAGGCAGCAGACACACACGCACGCACGCACGCACGCACGCCCGCACGCCCGCACGCAGACAGACAGACAGACAGACAGACAGACAGACAGACAGATAGATAGACAGACAGGCAGGCAGACAGGCAAGCAGACGGGCGGGCAGACAGACAGACATATGGTAGGCAGGCAGACAGACGGATAGACTGGTCGACAGAGTAACAGACAGATATATAGAGGGGGACATGCCCGTTTGCCGCGTGGCCAGATGCCGAACACCCGCGCGCCCCCGGTCATTCAATCAGACAGACAGGCAGACAGGCAGGCAGACAGGCAGACGGACAGACAGACAGACGGAAGGATGGAGGGGCAGGTGGAAAGACAGACAGACATACAAAACCGATATTTGGACAGGCAGACAGACAGACAGACGGGCATTCAGGCAGGCAACAGGCAGGCAGGCAGGAAAGAAGACAGACAGACAGACAGACAGACGACAGACAGACATTCAGACAGGCAGACTTTCAGACAGACAGACAAACAAACGGACGACAGACAGACAGACGATGTGGAGGAGTCTCTCAGGGGGTGGAGCAGCAGGGATCGGAGTTTTCCCAAAGCGCAGCCCCAGCGGCAGGCTTGTAGCCGCCCCTCAGTTGGTAGTACCCCGTCTTTCCCGTTGAAGGGGGTTGTAGCTGCACAGTCTTTCCCGGACACTGGCACACAGAAACGGTGCATGCGCGCGCGCCGGGCGCGCGCGCAACACACACAACACAACACACACACACACACACAACAACACACACACACACACACACAAAACACACACACACACACACACACACAACACACACACACACCACACACACCCACACACACACACACTCACACACACCACACAAACACACGCACACACGCACACACACAAAACACCCACACAAAACAACACACACACACACACACCAAACACACCCCACACACACACGCCGCGCGCGCGCGCGCGCACATGCACACACACACACACACCCACAACCACACACACACACACCACACACACACACACACACCACACACACCCCCACACACACACACACACACATACGCGCGCACGCGCGCACACACACAGATGGTTTTACAGTGTAAGTGATCACCACACACACACAAACACACACACACATACCCCACACGCACACGCATGCACGCACGCACGCACGCACGCACGCACGCACGCAGCACGCACGACACACCACAACCACACACACACACACAACACACACACACATAATATTATATATATATATTATATATTTATATTTTATTTAAAATATATATATATATATATATATATATATATATATATATATATATATATATATATGTATATAAAATATATGTTATATTATATATATATATATATAATCTACTTACTTTCAAAAACGTATGTTCCAAGTTCTTTTTTGGGTTAACTCTAAATCAGTTCTTCAGGCATAAGGCATTCCAGCTACATACAAGACCCGAAATGCCCATTGAAATCAGTTGTTTTTTAAACATATGCTAATTTCAAGAGGTACGCAATTATTTTTTTGTTGGATTCCCTCCATTGTTCCTTTAATTACAATGAAAAAATGGACAGGGCAGCTAAATGGAGCTAACTTGGTTCTACTTGTGAACACCTTGATCTCCCCTATCTTTACAGGAGCAGTATAACTTCGTCAAAACGCAGATTTTAAACAGCACCCAAAATTGCATGAAACATGGAGATGAAGAATATGTTGATATTAAAAATGTTAAATGTAATTCTAGAGTAAACAGAAAGTTATTGTCATAAATGTACAGATGGAAATCAGATGCTTTTAAAACAAAATATGTAAAAAGTATATTTTGCTTATGTGGAAACGAAATAACTACCAGTCATATTGTTTCACGTAATGACATGAAGAAATGTATTCCTGTTCTGCTACAAAATAGCATACATAGTATTTTTACTTCCCCTGCCCTAACAATTGACTTTTTTGTTTGCTTAGAACACAGTCAAATTGGTAAATATTTATGTTTTTTCCCACTTCTAGTCAGAGCGTTCTCATGCAATGACATTAAGAAGTTTGTTCCAGTCCTGCTACAAAATAACATGTATAGTATTTTTAATTTACATGCTTTAACCTATGACTTTTTAATTTGATCAGAACACAGTCCAATTTCTTTTTCGTCTGATATCACTTCTTGTGGAAAGACGTAAAGCTAATGACACACACACACACACACACACACACACACACACACACACACACACACACACACACACACACACACTAAAAGCTTTGTAATCGCAACATTACATGGTATCGCTGCCTGTAATTGTACGTGTCTTCCCCCCTAACACCACCCCCTCCCCCTTATCAAGGTGAAACTGAACCTAATCAGCTTGATACGACACGCCGAACAATGGCAACTGACAGGCGGGGACGGGAGTGGGGGGGAGGGGAGAAGATCAGGAGTTGGGGGTCAGGGACGGAAGGGAGCTAACTCCCAGTGAATCACGGCTCTCCGAGTCACGACTGTTCGAAACCGGATTGCCCGTTCTTTGTTTTCATTGTCCTGAATGTTGTTGATCGTGCTTGACGAAGACCAAAGAGGTCGAAACACGAAAGAAAGAAAGACGAAGAAGAAGAATACAAAAACATTTTCACTGAAAGGTATCACAACAGCGGTCGAAAAGATCACCACTGAAATGCACCCACCTAAAAGCGCGCATTGTGTATGCCAAGAAGAGCGGAGAACCAACGGTCCGCACAGGACTGATGAATACAAGCAGAAGAAGAAGAGAGAGAGACAGAGGCAAAACATTGAGACAGCCCAGAAACGGAGATTCTCAAATAAAACAAACCCATAATCCAGTGTGTACACAGGGTCTAGAATTCTAAAATAATGCTTTAGTACGAGAGAGACAGACAGACAGACAGACAGACAAACAGACAGACAGGCAGACACCCAGACAGACAGAGTAAGCAAACGCAGCACGCATTCAAGTCACCCACACAACGGCGGGCCTATTTACCAGACAGCTGAGGTTGTGTCATTCAACACCCTACACCTTGAAGTGTTGGAGCAATCTTGCTTGATCAAGCAAGCAGCGTGACACCGTAAATTGTCGTTGGCAAACAATGTCACCCGCGACAAATTTTGGAGGTATCTGTCTACGAAAATGTGTCGCCTTCGGCCCATTTCCGGAGGCCTCCCGTTTGGAAAATTGTGGCTACAACAAAATGGCCAGTGGTACTTGATGTGGATCAGCTGCTTTAGTTGATGTGGTGTACGTTGGAAAACAATAAGTAAAGACACTCCCACCTACCTCCCTGCTTTCCCACCCCACCCCACCCAACCCATACACACACATACGCAGAGAGAGAGGGGACAGACAGCAAGATACAGAGTGAGAGAGAAAGGTGGGGGGGTGGATGGACGGAGAGAGAGAGAGAGAGAGAGAGAGGAGAGAGAGAGAGAGAGAGAGAGAGAGAGAGAGAGAGAGAAGAGAGAGAGAGAGAGAGAGAGAATACGAATACGAATTTTTAATGAGGGTGAATAGATAAGATGAAAGTTTCTTTACAGTATGCCCTCGAAAAGAAAAATAAAAGTATAAAGATTTACAGAATCACAAGGTAAAGTGAAAAGAAAATATGAAACAAAAATCAAGCACAGAAAATCAAAACGGCTCAAAAGATTGATATCGTGAAAACAAAAATAAATATATGTAACCCAAACGTACCCACGGTGGGTGGGTGGGGGTGAGTGTTTGTTGACTAAAAAAAAATCCTTTGTGAGTTTTGAAGGGTATATGCATATTGACATTTGCACACGCACGCACGCACGCACGCACGCACGAACACACACACACCACACACCACCACACACACACACACACACACACACACACACACACACACACACACACACACACACACACACTCACTCACTCACTCACGCATGCAAGCACTCATGCACGCACACACACACACGCACACACACACACACACACACCACACACACACACACACACACACACACACACACACACACCACACACAACACACACACACACAGAGTCAGACGGACAGATGGACAGATATAAAAGAGGAGAGAGAGGAGAGAGAGAGAGAGAGAGAGAGGAGAGAGAGAGAGAGAGAGAGAGAGAGAGAGAGAGAGAGAGCGTGTACCCAATAAAGTAGAAGAGAGGTAATGTTTAGGCTATGGTAGCTTGAGAGAGTGAGAGAGACAGACAGACAGACAGAACACAGACACAGACAGACAGAGGAAGAAAAAAAGCACGAGAAAGAGAAGAGAGAGAGAAAGAGAGAGAGAGGGAGAGAGAGAGAGACAGAGAGAGAGAGAGAGAGAGAGATTGAGACAGACATAGACAGAGAGAGGAAGAAAAAAAGCGAAAGAGACAGACAGACAGACAGACAGACAGACAGACACACTGACAAACTGACAGAAACAAAGAGAGAGAGATGCTTGCACCGAAGTATGACAAACACGTGGTGCTTAAGCTAAGAAAGGCACTAACACCAATTCAGCCCACTAGTTCCCTTAAAAAAAGGAGCATGTTTTTAAAAAATACCGAATACAAAACTAAACGGTATAATCCCATCATCTGCTTTCTTATTCGCGCGCGCGCGCGCGTGCGCACACACACACACACACACACACACACACACACACACACACACACACACACACACACACACACACACGCGCGCACACACAACACACACACACACACACTGTCAACCTCGGGGTATGTCAGTGGAGGAAGGACTAGCGCACAGCCCAAACACACTCACAGCTTGCTTACAATCTCATTCATATATCATGCATTCGTCAAATCAAATCACTAGTAAAGTCTATAACTTTACTACACATGATCATAGAAAACATCAATGCGCATGGAATCAAACCAAATAAGACTTCTCTCTTTCCTTGAACTTCACAAAACCATTTATCTAAATCATCATAACTAACCCGGGTATAATAGATTTTCTACTTTACCTGGCCAGGTGATCTTAAACTATTTACGAATCACTGTCTTTCCTTTTCTTCTTTTTTTTTCTTTTCACTGTCACTTTCACAAACACCAGTCACGACACAACTGCTGGCACTGGTCAGGTTGGACTGCTGGCACTGGTCAGGTTAGACTGCTGGCACTGGTCAGGTTAGACTGCTGGCACTGGTCAGGTTACTGGCGTTGGCCTGATGAAAGTGGCGCTGCCAGGTATGAAGTCGAACCCGGTTCAAGTTGAACAGTGACTACCATACAGACATTGATCTGTTCTCCTTCTTTCTTCCTGCATTAACGCATTGCACTCTCTCTCTCTTCTAGTCTGCTCTATCAGATGGACATAGCTGCTTTTTTATTCTTTTCTTTTTTTTTTCTTTTTCTCTTCATCGATTAGCAACTCTCTCTCTCAACATCTTCTCCTTAGTCCTTCCTCTGCAGACTCTATATGGTGCTAATGCTTCAACTCGGTTCTCTTCACTCCTCCTTTCATCTCTCTGCTTTTCTCTCGAGCAGAGCCCACTCTCCGAACCTCTCCCTCGTCTCTCTGTCTGTTCTCTTCTCCTCCTCTTCTCTTCTCCCTAGCTTTCTTATTCTCTTCCTATGTGTCAAAAGGGTGAGTACCATTGGTCAGAATTTTTCCCGCCTTGTACCGAGGTTACCTCCCCTCTATTTGCATTGGACATGCAAATCATGAAAGTCACATCTACCGGCCTCGCTCTCGTGGTGGACAATGGGTCATTTAATTAATTAACTTCGTTTCACCCCCACTACACAATGCCTCCCCCCTTCCTACTTTAGCTGGCGAGTCTGGCTTAACTGTGGACACTGGTCTTGTAAATTAGCTGGATCAGTCTGGCCCAGACGTAGCGATCCGTCTGGCCAGACCTATTGAGACGTTGGTCAGCCACTCAGTCTGTCTGCCGTCTCCGCAAGAACTAAGAATAGCCTCCTCGCGGTGCCCAAATTGGCTGAGGCGACGCATGAAGTCGTCTGCCTGGCGCCAGGATGTTTGAGTTCGGGGCTTAAGTCCGATTGAACTGGCTGGCGACTGACCACGATTTCGGTTTTTCTTTTTTTGTCCGTGACAATTTCCCCCTTGCAAAAGACTATGCTCAGCATTGTCTCAAAACAACGGTAAGAAAAAAACAACAACCGAATTTGCTGACACCACAGCTACACGTGCAAGGTTTTGCAAAATAATTTACAACAAACAGTTTACAAATTATAAGCGTTATATCACTAGTGATATCACCCCAATGGGCCTTCATTGACGTGCGCTTTTGCCTTATTTCAACTCAGTTTCTGATAACCTCTGTGCGCACCTATGCAATTCCCCTACCTGCGGATTTGCCACCTTTCTTTTCACAACTACTATGAAGAGCACAATCTAATATGACCCCGATCCGTGACACCTCACTGAGGAATCTCCATCCTCACTTATCGCAACAGTGGAATACTTCACAGCGACTGTATGCTCCAAACATAACAAGTCTCACACAGAAAATATGAACAAGTCTCACACAGAAATATGAACTAAGCCAAATGAGGAATGAACCCATATCACTCCATCTCACGGGGAAATCAACACATTTTATTTACAAAGTCGCTAATGTACCCGGTATGATGACTCCCCTCTGAGTTGCAGCTTGCTAGGACTACACGGCTTAAAATAGTCAGCTCCATACATTCTGTCGACCTGGGGATGTACTGAACTCGATACTGTAGGGTTGCAGTGCCATGCTGAGTCTCACGCTGAATATATTTGCGGAGAAATTCGCACATGGAAAAAGTTTTGGTATCCCATTCACATCAATTTCGGTAATCCTGATCTCCTTTTCAATGATGGTGAATGGCCCTTCCAATGCATCAGCAGCTTGTGGGATCCATTGAAAAGCAGTAACAGGATTGATCTCCACCTTGAGGGATTGCTTCCTCACCTTCCTGTCATATTGCTTCTTCTGCACGACCCTAGCTGTCCGGCAAACTTTCCTTACAACCTTACATGTCTCATCCTCTGCCCCACCTTTGGAACAGGGGCGAGATTGGGCCAATCAGATCAACAGCACTTTCCTGATTGGAGTGTCCAATTAAAGGGGACTGTATAGAGGCGCTTCCTCTTCACCCCCTCCGTGTGGCTGACCTTTGACACACATCACATGACATGCAGACCGCTTTAGTCCTGTCCATTGCCCTGGCCAGCGAAAAGTCATCAAAGATTCGCGTCAGCTGTTTTGCCGGTGCCGAGAGGACCCCGGCATGAGCGACTCGTGCCCCTGACATGACAGTGTCCGTTAACATGTGGTACCTATAACTGAGTTGTTACCTACTGTCTTCCCTTAGTAAACACTCGGTGCAACAACCCGCCTTTCACCAGAAATTCTGTCTCACCTCCTCTAAACCCCTGTTTCTCTCACTCTGCCAACTCCCAAGACTTTTGGCGAGCGAAGGGTCTTGTTCCTGCATGCCTAAACTCATCAGGCGGACACATCTATGGCCTACTTCCTTCCTGGACGGGTCTAACGGGTTTATCAACTTTTTCCTCCTTCTTGCTTCCGTGTTTGAACTGCTGCCCCTGTAGCAGTCAAACAACTCGGAGCCCCTGGCTCCCTTGAACCTGGTATATTTCCAATGATCAAATCATAAAAGGGTTTCTCATCACCAGCGCAGACAACTCGCATGCGAAGTAAGGGGTACGTTCTTCTATCTAGCAACTGGGAACTCCCTCACAGTGCCATCGATTAGAGTACAGGTCTGGATTTGCCCTGTCAAATCCCCTTTCTCGACCAGCGTTGTTCTTACCACCCACATGAACAACAGTGATCTCGTAAACACTTTTCACCCTCTGCTGGCCAATCCACCCTTCTTCCACTGTAACGAACCACTCTGCTAGTGCCCTCCATCCTGACACTGACTGCTGTCCAGCACGAACATAGCCGCACTCCACCCTCTTTCGATTGGATACCTTTTGGTTCCACTGCAGGTCGTTTCCCCTGGCGACCTTATCAACCTCTTGCAAGGCTGTGCCCTTCTGGGGCACCCTCTGCCGACCCTCCCCTGCGACATGTCCCTTCTTGTGACAAATGAAACACCTATTGTTCCCTTGTCCTCCTTTCACCCCACCACTGGGTTTGCAGACTTCTGCAGAAAACTCCTAGTTTCCTTTGCACTCTTCTTTCACCTGTGACTGGCACCGTTTCTCTTGCACCTTAGTGCTCAAACGTGCCTCCCTGTACACCTCTGCTAACTTCAGCAACTCCTGCTGTCTCAGGCTGTCTCCTCTTTCAAAGGTATTAGTTAACTCAGGGCCCCGCAACCTGACAAAATCTGTTCTTTCATAACCAGCTCTTTCAATTCAGCGACTCCTTTTTCGTACCACCTCAACCTCTAACCACTTTCTCAATAGTGATCTAAACGTGCACCAAACTGAGTGTACGTTTCACCTGCTTGTAATCTTGCTGATCGAAATTTTTTCTTTCTAAACCCCTCTCTGTGAGGTCAAATCCCTTCATCAAAGACTCTTCACTGCACCAAAATCAGATGTTGGTTCTGCTGGTAACGCGCAGTGACAAATCTGCAATGCCTTACCCGTCAATACATGACAAAATGGACTCGCCCATTCGTTCTGAAGGCCATCCTGACTAGTAGCAAACGTTTCAAAACGACTCGATGTCCGCATCAATCGATCTGATCCTTCCGAGATTTGGAACTTGGCGGGGGGCATACTGCGACAGGGTCACTGGGAAACGGAGCTACCATCATCAGTGGTCCCTCTGCATTCTCACTTTCTCTAACTCTAATTGAACCTATAATCTTTCTGTCTCTGCTTTATTCTTTCTGTTTCCTGCGTTTTCCCTTATTCTTTCTGTTTCCTGCGTTTCCATAATTTCCCTTTTTTTTTTTTTTTACCGTTTCCTGCGCTTCCCTTATCACTTTTCTGTTTCCCGCGTGTCGTAGCTTTTAGTTCCTTTCATGCTCTGCTAATGCTATCTACTGCGTCACGGCGATCTTTCCGCTCGCTCATCTCTTTCCACTTGTGTTGGTTTTCAATCGAATGCTCGCAATCTCTTCTCCGAGTAGCCTAAATCACGAGCGATGTTCACAAGTGTTTCAAGTGGGGTGTTCTTTTCGTCTGCCTTTATATCTTCTTTATTCTCTTTTTTTTTTTCTGAACAAGATTTTATTTCTACGACAGCCAAATGAGTGGTTACCGACACGAGTGAACGTGATAGCACAATCTATGACATGATAATATTAGATGGGACAACGTAATTAGTTTTTAAAAGGACGCTAGCGCTGACCCAACTATGAGAGCGCATTATAGGCAATCTTTGCGAAATAAGTATTCTGGGGGCTGAAATGCCAAGCTAGTATTAAACTATCTTGGAAGCAATGCCCATGCCTAGTAATTTAACTATCTTGGAAACATACAGTAAGACCCTTGTCTTAGGATTACTAAACACTTGAATACCACCAGCTTCCTCTTTGAGAAGTTGAACAATTTATAATAAACTGGGCCAGAATATCCTGGCAAGCTCGCCAATAAATGTCAACCCTCGGGGGTATGTCAGTGGAGGAAGGACTAGCGCACAGCCAAACACATCACAGCTTGCTTACAATTCTATTCATAGAATCATGCATTCGTCCACATCAACCCACTAGTAAAGTCTATAACTTTACTACCATAATCATAGAAAATCATCAATGCGCATGGAATCAAACAAAATAAAACATTCTCTTTTTCTTGAACTACAAACCATTTATCTAAATCATCATAACTAACCCGGGTATTATTAAATGGATTTTTCACTTTACCAGGCCAGGTGATCTTAAACTATTTACGAATCACTGTCTTTCCTTTTCTTCTTTTCTTTTTTTTCTTTCACTGTCACTTTCACAAACAGTCACAACAAACTGCTGCACTGGTCAGGTGACTGCTGGCACGCTGGTCAGGTTAGACTGCTGGCATGGTCAGGTTAGAACCCTGGCACTGGTCAGGTTACTGGCGTTGGCCTGTGGTTCTGCCTGATGGACAGTTGGCGCTGACAGGGTATGAGGTGGAACCCCGGTTCAAAATTGAAAACAGTGGCATACCATACAGACATTGATTCTGTTCTCCTTCTTCTTTCTTCCTGCATTAACACATTGCACTCTCTCTTCTTCTAGCTGCTTCTCGCTGGCACATAGTTGCCTTTTATTCTTTTCTTTTTTTTTTCTCATCGATTAGCAACTCTCTCCTCTCTCTCTCTCAATCTCTCCTCCGTCCTTCCTCTGCAGAACTCTATATGGTGCTAATGCCTCAACTCGTTCTTTCACTCCTTCTCTCATCTCTCTGCTTTTCTCTCGAGCAGAGACTACTCTCAGAACCTCTCTTTCTCTGCTGAACAATTAAATTGTGCGGAGAAAACAGTGCAGGTTAACAATTCTGCAGTCATTATAGTAAGGACTTGGCAAAGATTTGAATTAAAAAAATAAATAATTAAAAATGAAAAAAATGGGGGGGAATATATTATAATATGAGAACCCCTTCACTAGCTGCTGAGGGACCCATTTTACTCCCCTCGAAGGCACATCTAATTTGTATTGCTGCTCCTAGGCCTTTCAATCCGCTGGATCGGACTCATCAGTGGAGACCACGGCCTGATTGTGTCTGCTCTGGTGTCAAATAGAGACACCCCAAAGTCCATAATTCTGTGGTGTTCTCATCACCAAGGGTTCAAAAAAGAATCCAACAGCACCCCCCCAAAGCAGCCAGCAAAGGGTTTAGAAAAAATGGAACAAAAGGAAAGTGTGGAGAGGAAAAAGTGCTTAAAAACTAAAAGCAATATGCAAACAGTAAAAAAATGTGGGGGGCAATCTTTGAGCCTATGCTTGAGGAATCCATTCAAGGATGCAAGGGAGATCAAAAGATATGGAACAGGGGTGAGTGGTCAGCTCTGCTGTTCAATAACCCAAGCATTGCGAGTGGCTAAGAATTGTACAGAACAACCTTTACTTGGATCTCCTAAGAGATGCAATCTCCCACTGATTGACCAAACATTATACTGCTGAACAATTAAATAGTGGGAGAAAACAAGTGCAGGTTAACAATTCTTCAGTCATTATAGTAATGACTTGGCCAAAAAATTTGAATTAAAAAAAAAAAATAATAAAAATGTTCTGTTCTTCCCTCTGTTGTGTCCCCCTTCAGCTTTCTTTTTCCCTTTCTATATGTAAAAAGGGTGAGTCCCATTGGCCCAGTATTTTTTCCCGCCTTGTGCCGAGGTTCCCTCCCCTCTATTTCCATTGGACATGCAATCATGAAAGTCACGCCTACACGCCTTGCTCTCTGTGGTGGTCAATGGGTCATTTAATTAATTAGCTTGATTTCACCCCCCACTACAAAATACCTCCCCTTTCCTACTTTAGCCGGCGGTGTCTGGCTTAACTATGGAAAACAGGTCTTGTGAATTAGCTAGATC
>JAFLJL010005264.1:56484-71144 GCA_018398815.1 Conus ventricosus
AGGCAGACAGGCAGGCAGCTAGGCAGACAGGCAGGCAGACAGGCAGAGAGCTAGCAACAGGCAGGCAGACAGGCAGAGAGCTAGGCAGACAGGCAGGCAGCTAGGCAGGCAGGCAGGCAGCTAGGCAGACAGCTAGGCAGGCAGGCAGCAGGCAGGCAGCTAGGCAGGCAGGCAGGCAGGCAGGCAGGCAGGCAGGCACGCACGCACGCACGCAGCACGCACGCACGCACGCACGCACGCACGCCCGTACGCAGACAGACAGACAGACAGACAGATAGATAGACAGACAGGCAGGCAGACAGGCAAGCAGGACGGGCGGGCAGACAGACAGACATATGGTAGGCAGGCAGACAGACGGATAGACTGGTGGACGGGGTAACAGACAGATATATAGAGACAGTCATTCATCAGACAGACAGGCAGACAGGCAGGCAGACAGGCAGACGGACAGACAGACAGACGGAAGGATGAACGGGCAGGTGGACAGACAGACAGACATACAAAACCGATATTTGGACAGGCAGACAGACAGACAGACAGGCATTCAGGCAGGCAGACAGGCAGGCAGGCAGGCAGGCAGATAGACAGGCAGGCAGACAGACAGACATTCAGACAGGCAGACATTCAGACAGACAGACAGACAAACGGACAGACAGACAGGCAGACAGACAAACAGACAGACGATGTGGGAGGAGTCTCTCACGGGGTGGAGCAGCAGGGATCGGAGTGTTCCAAGCAGCAGCCCCAGCGGCAGGCCTTGTAGCCGACCCTCAGGTGGTAGCGGCCGTCTTTCCCGTTGAAGGTGGTGTAGCTGCACATGTCTTTCCCGGACACTGGCACACAGAAACGAGTGCATGCGCGCGCGCACAGGCGCGCGCGCACACACACACACACACACACACACACACACACACACACACACCACACACACACCACACACACACACACACACACAAACAAACAAACACACGCACACACACACACCACGCACACACACACACACACACACACACACACACACACACCACACACACACACACACACAACAACACACACACACACACACACACACACACACACACACACACACACACACACACACACACACAACCACGCACGCACGCACGCACGCACACACACACACCACACCACACACACACACACACACACACACACACAACACACACAAATGCACGCGCACATGCACACACACACCGCGCGCGCGCACGCGCGCACACACACAGATGGTTTATACAGTGTAAGTGATCCACACACACACACACACACACAAACACACACACATACACACACGCACACGCATGCACGCACGCACGCACGCACGCACGCACGCACGCCCACACACACACACACACACACACACACACACACCACAACCACACACACACACACACACACACATTATCTACTTACTTTTCACAAAAAGCATATTTCAAGTTCTTTTTTGTGTTGACTCTAAATCAGTTCTTCAGGCATTAAGAGCATTCCAGCTACATACAAGACCCGAAATGCCCATTGAAATCAGTTGTTTAATACACATGCTAATTCAAGAGGTACACAATTATTTTTTTGTTGGATTCCCTCTTATTGTTCCTTTAATTACAATGAAAAAATGGACAGGGCAGCTAAATATGGAGCTAAACTTGGTTCTACTTGTGAACATCTTGATCTCCCCCTATCTTTACAGGAGCAGTACAACTTCGTCCAAAACGCAGATTTTAAACAGCACCCAAAATTGCATGAAACATGGAGAACAAGAATATTTTGATATTAAAAATGTTAAATATAATTCTAGAGTAAACAGAAAGTTATTGTCATCAATGTACAGATGGAAATCAGATGCTTTTAAAACAAAATATGTAAAAGTATAGTTTGCTTATGTGGAAACGAATAACTGCCAGTCATATTGTTTCATGTAATGACATGAAGAAATTTATTTCCTGTTCTGCTACAAAATAGCATACATAGTATTTTACTTCACCTGCCCTAACAATTGACTTTTTTGTTTGCTTAGAACCAGTCCAATTGGTAAATATTTATGTTTTTTCCCACTTCTAGTCAGAGCGTTCTCATGCAATGACATTAAGAAGTTTGTTCCAGTCCTGCTACAAAATAACATGTATAGTATTTTTAATTTACATGCTTTAACCTATGACATTTTAATTTGATCAGAACACAGTCCAATTTCTTTTTTCGTCTGATTATCACTTCTGTGGAAAGACGTCTAAAGCTAATGACACACACACACACACACACACACCACACACACACACCACACACACACACACACACACACACACACACACACACACACACTAAAAGCTTTGTAATCGCAACATTACATGGTATCGCTGCCTGTAATTGTACGTGTCTTCCCCCCTAACACCACCCCTCCCCCTTATCAAGGTGAAAACTGAACCTAATCAGCTTGATACGACACGCCGAACAATGGCAACTGACAGGCGGGACGGGAGTGGGGGGAGGGGAGAAGATCAGGAGTTGGGGGGGGGGGGGGGGTCAGGGACGGAAGGGAGCTAGAGAACGGTATTATGCCGCTTCTGGCTCACACGCTCTCAACCGGCCTTGGCCGGTCTCGTGCGGGCGACTCCAGAAGCGGCATAATACGTTCTCTACTAAGCATGACTTCAATAACCAAAAAATTAACGACCCTACAAACAACATACTGTGTGGCCGGATTTTCCACACACCTGCAGAGACCCGTCAATAGGCCGTCACCTGATCACTTAATTACAGTGTACTTGAGCCCAGCGAGATAAAACCAGCCGGCCGACAGTACGCTGTAGTGACATCACAGACACGCTTTGCGGCTTGCCGACATTGACTTGGTTCGCTCAGCTGACTCGCTGGGACCGCGCAAGCTGTGCCGTTGTAAACAATTCTACATACCTCACTCTCTTCAATTCCACTGGGCACGGGGGTTGGTGGGGCGCTCACCGTCTAGGTTAACCTGACCTTATTCTCCTCAAAGTACACTGGGCATGCGTAGTAACGAGTACAACCTGCAATCTGTGGCCCCGCGTGCCAGCCGCCTGCCGCGCGAGCTGCATAAACTACGCCGTGTTTTCACAGCTTGTGACAGTCTTATTGAGTACGCCTGAGCTGAATGTATTGGACGAAGTAACCCAGGATTGGTAAAATGCTGTTCTCTGACAAGTAAGACTTCAATAACCAAAAAATAACGACCCTACAAACATACATACTGTGTAGGGTTGTCCGTTTTTAATACTAATTTACTAAAGTTTTCAGATTTCAGTTTTGCTTAATCCTGTGTTTTTCCTGATCGTTTTCAATACATCATTTTCACGCATAATTCATCAAATGCGTCTCTGTCTTTCATGTGAAATAAAACTACAGTCTTTGACTGTTCTCTAAAGTCTTTTAAAACCGAGTTATATTTTTGACATAAAAATCACACACTTATCCCAGCATGTCTTCCACTGAAAGCCAGTTTTGATAAAGTGTTTCTTTTTTTAACTATGTCTCTTTCTGCTGAACAGTCATCTATAATAAATAGTGTCTGCGTTCCTTCAAACAGTCTATAAAACTGTTCTAAACACTCACTCAGTTATTGCTAGGATCAACTAAATATATGTTTCATCTGTCCATATAAACCTTCTATCATGATATGCTTTGTTCCATTTAAGGTTGGGCAGAAAATCACAATATGATCAAAATATAACGATAAACTGTTTGTAATAGGTCTAGGACAAATATTGTTTTTCCACAACCAGTTTGCCCACAAATTAATGAGCAATGAGGAGTTTTGTCATAAAGTTTAACTGCTCCATGGTTTTATAACAGAATTTAATCTAATCCAGTTATTATGTTTATCATACTTTCTGTCAATAACCTGTTCAGTATAATAAAACCCTATAAGACCTAAATGTGTAAGATTAATCCAATTCAGTTCTGTAAGATTGTTTCTATTTAAGTCAACATTGATTTTGTTGCTTGTTGTTATGACCTTAATATCCTCACCATTGTGAAGAACGACGACAACAACTTTAAGACGTTTAACGTCTAAGTTTTGCCAGCTAATATTAATTCCTTTTATAAGGTCGTCACTAACGCCCACAACCCCATCCCTCTCCACATCTTTAAAGACAGAAATTTCAAATATCATTGTGAACGTGTCTCCTAATTTTCTGCTTGGAAAGAACTGTAATTTTGTAGAAGCTTCCTTTAAACCGTTTCTCTTCTGGGGAGGATGTACTGTTTTTTCCCATACGGTGTTATTTCAATTTCTTTCCGGCTATTGTCGTCTGGCATAAGACTTACATGTAAAGGGCCAGAGTTGAATGCTTTTCTGAACTTTTTTGACGGCTAAAAATGTAAAGGGGCTTATGAATTCAAATTTTATGTCCCATTCTAAATATGGTTCTAAGTGCCATTTGAGGTCAGGTTTTCGAACTATTTTATATTCATACTGGCCAACATTATTTGCTTCTAGATTGCGCAGCTGTTCTAGTTTAGGAAACTTTTTACTGTCGCCAACCTCTTTGCATTTATAATCACCATCTTTAGTGTACTCAAAACCATACAAAGCGCCTATCTCACCATTCTGTTCAAAGTCCGCAACGTCTGCAAGGTCTTTTAATTCTAAGGTTATACACCTTACAGGCGCCAATGTAACTCCCGGTTCTTCTGGCCCCCGCGACATTTTTTAGTACAGTTTATTATTTTATTTCCAAAACAATTTGCAGGTTATCACATTTACAACTTTCCCTGTTTTGTCTGCAATTTTTATATTAAATGATCCAACCCTCCCACAAACTAATCTTTTAAACTGTAAATTAGGGAATTGTATAATTTCATAATCGCAATATGCAGCTTTCCCTGATGGAAGAGCTCTTAAAACAGTTGAGGGCCTTCCATCATATAAGTTTTCATCAGTGCTCAGCTCATCCAAATGAACATAGAGTAATGAATGTAATGCAAGATTGAGCGGACTTTCCCCTCATAAGTAGTTTTGTCTGGTGTAACTCTAAATCTATGATTGTCATCTGCAAAGCCTAACATTTTAGCTAGCTCTACATTAAAAAGGTAATGTGCTACTTCTTCTTCAGGTTTGAATGTTAACATTGTTTTTAGATTTGCATTGTTAAGTTTGAGAGTAATGTCGAAGTTACTCATTGCTTCTTTTAGTGAGCAAAACCCGTAATAACCATCAGGTATTGTTAACTGGCTAATTTTGGTCCCTGATTTGTTAACTTTTAGAACTGTATTATTTTTCTTGGATTCAGTTATATTAAACCATACGACTTTGTAGAATATTTCATGGAGTGCGACCGTTTAGTTCCGCAACCGTTATCAATAGCATGTTCTAAAAACGAAGGACGGTCTTGAGTTGTTATTGTTACAAACATTTTTTAAAACAAATTAAAAATGAGTGCATTCAAATATACTAATGCAAAATATTCTGTTGGGGCCGCACTACAATCTTAAAAATATAACAACTGATACTCTTGACATTTCTGTGACCCAGACTGACACCTTTCAAGTAAAGGTGAGTACTCCATTGGCCAAATATCTTAACCCCCCTATTAAAAAAGACTACATCGCGAAAGTGTGGTTCAGTCATCCGATGCAGTTTTATCAGAACCAGTTAAACTTTGCTGTGTTTTGTGCATCAACTGGGTGTGGAGTATCGTATGCTGATCATTTAAATCATCCCGATCCTTTGGTGAGGTCAGTGTATAGATTTCATTTCTATTACACCTTCAGACGTATTTTGACTGAACTGCAAGCGCCATTACCAAATGACAAACCGTTTAATCCATTCAGCAACCGAATAGAAAATGAAGGCTTTTGAAAGGATCTGTAACGAATTCAATATTAATGTTAAGACAGACTTTAGACAAAAGTCGGATTTTAATCATGGCTTAGGCACCCCTTATTTTGGGGCGTGCACAGAAAGTATAACTATGACTGGAATCCACCTTATACATCTTTCTCTTCAAAAACAACTGTTCACCTTGGGTCCATAGAGCAAGAGCAAAAACAGCATGGACAACATTTATCTTAGACTCTTCTAAGGGCCTAACTAAAGCAGGAATAAAACGAATAAACGACTCTATTCGTACTTACGTTTGGTTTTGCTAGGTTCGCAAGCACAAACGAGATCGAACATAACGATCCTTCTACGGCTTTGACGCGAAAAAAACAGTACTTGGCAAATTTAGAGACGCCATAATTCTACAGTTGATTTACCTTCAAGCATAAAAAGGTACCAAAATGTTTTACATACGCAAGATCGAAAGTAGACTTTGCTGTTGGCACTGGTTATACATGCTGCCTTCTGACCTCAGACCCCAGATGGGAACAATTTAATAACTACAAACAATAAAAATCCTTGTGGCAGGCAATGAACAGAAAGTCGGAAAAAAAACGAAAATAAATTCTGAGCCAGTAAAAATTGCAAGCAGTAAACAAACCCCCAAAGAATAAGTCATCCAACCCCCAAGGTCCAAGCCCGAAGGCCGTTGAAGAACACGAAGTCCACGAAGCCAAAGAAAATAATGGCCATGAATATAAAAGACAGCGCTTGTTTTTGGATTAACTGGCCTAGGATTACTCCTTCTTTATTTACTAAAGAGTAACCCAACTATTAAGAGAACTAATGCCCATAAGTGCTCAGCCATAAAGCAAATACTTTGGGTTGCAGTAGACAAAAGCCAGCTAACAATACCCCCCTTATATACCAGGGAAAGCGTCCATGGCTTTACTGGTAATTTTTTTAATAAACTCGCAAGATGATCAAGTTGTTTTTTTACCCATGATTATCAGGTGGAGGCGATGGCGTGGAGGCACTGACAAACCACCCGCCACCTGTAAAGCCAACACATGTACTTATTGCAAATCCTAAGGCGTTATAACGCTGCTAACGTGACCCTTGCTCTCTAAACAATGTTCTTATTCGTTCTGCTTAGCGTGCGTCTTCATATATATTTTTTTCGAGTAGTTTCTCTTATTATGCTCCACTTGGCGTTCGTAAGTGTTCTCGGTTAGTAGACAAACATTCTAGTCTTGCTGATCTTTCTGGGTCAAGATCTTTTTAGTCTTTGGGTTTTATTCTTTCTTTAATATAAGCCCTAAGTTGGCGTCATCAGCTCAAGAGTTTTTCATTTTCTCTTTTTTATTGCTCATCTACTTCACCCAGTTTTGCTAAATTGTTCTTTGTTAATTCGCCTCTGATGCTTCTCAAAGGCATGATCTAGAGCCGATATTTCTCGCTGGGTAGCGGGGAATCATTAATTGTTTTAAATGCTGTTTCGTCTGAAAGAAAAACTGGTTTCTGCTTGCATTGCTTTGTCTGTGTTTGATTATTCTTTAAGTTCCATGTTTTTGCATTGGTTATCTGTCGGGAGTTCTTGCCAGGTGTTTTGAAGTTTAGCAACGCATCCTATCTAATTTTGGTTTAGTAAAGCCAGGCGATTCGATCTTCCCGCCCTAAGTCTTGGTCCTAAATTGTATTCATGCCTACAAACTTTGATGAGTTCGTTTATCTGTAAGCTGAACAGTTGTCCTTGCTTGTTTTTTACATACAACATGGTCATCTTTTACTTCAAAATCATCAGGGGTATATAGTTTAGGGAGTCCAGTCTAAACTTTGGTATAATGATCTGTCCTTTATTTGCTGTAATTCACGCCTTTGCTGCCCTTCTACTAATTATACATGCAATGAGGAGCCCCGAGCGATAGCGATCCCAAGGGGAATCATCTGTCGTCTCCGGATCTAAAACATCAGAAATCTTCTTCACCTTCCAATGCCGGCCATGTTTTTAATATAATATTAACTTTTTATTTTGTTTTATAAAAAATGGCACAAGGATATGGTCGATTCTTGACCGCATAGAAGACTGAAAGAACCCTTTGGCGTGAAGGGAAATAAGCGGTATATTACTGTTCAAATAATCCATCTACTATTTGATGCGGATCAAATTCTTACTGTTAATGTCCAGAAGAGGAGCGGATGAACGAGTGATTGTGCCAGGCTCTGCGCGTTCTTACTTTCAAAATAGACTCGCTTCAACAAACAGACCCAAAAAGGCAGTTGTGCAGAATCTGGGGGGGCAATTCGTTAAGAAAATTTTATAAAACTTGAGGGGCAGGAAATATTTTCTTTACTACAATGCAGACATATTTCTCCCCTATTCTGATCTATGGCTTGCGGGAATGTGAAAGGGGCTGTCTTGCGTTTCAAGAAATCGAAAATGAAGAAGCACTAAAACATAGAATTAGGCGCCGCAGACGCTAAAGACGGCAAAAGGTTTGTAAGCCGTAAAGTTATGCGTATGGAAATCGCTTTTTCATACCCCTTGATTTTGAGTTGTTAAAAGCGCATGCCCCAGACTTTCACGGAGCATTAAAAGAAGATTGTCATATTGAATAACTTTTAATGACTACAAATATGTATTATTTATAAGACACCCGATGCAAAGTACAGCTTTTTCTGAATCTGTTTAGAGATTGGCCCGTTGTTAGGCAAACCCTGACTTAGCGAGGCTGGATCTAGCAAAATATCAGTCAAAATTAGCAATATATTACGAAGGAGTGATTCATCATTCTAAATATCCTAAAAGCAAGGCAGAACTTTATGGAATTTCAGTTTTAGGGCCACAGCAAGATCGCCTTAAAGTATTTTATTGCTGTGTGAAGATGTAGGGACCATTCGAAAGACAAACTGAAACTTTTCTTAATCCTAAAAATAATAAATCAAAGTGCAATGTACAATTTGAGGGTAGTCCTAAACCAAAATCTACGCTAGCGGGCTTAAAACCTTATCAGCATTGTGATGAATTCAAGAAAACTGTTTGGAGGCGGGAGGTGTTGTAGAAATCCGACAGTTGACCGTGTGTCTAAAGATCTGTGATCTTCACGTGTTAGACTTGGGATCATTATTTAAAACGAAATACGAGTTTATGGATTGACTAAGGGCAACGGAGGATAATATGTTACAGGGATGCGGGGGAGAAATCTGTTAGAGAATAATAAACATTCAAATTGATAAAGAAGGATGAAAGCCCGATATAAACCACTAATGTGTATTGGTTTTTAATATATGATTGCGCAGTGAATATTCAGTAAACAAGAATTAGAAAATATACTTACTAAATTATTTTTTCATTTTTAAAAAAAGCATGTCTGTTCAGGTTAACCGAGAGTACCTACAGACCGGAAGGTCGCCAAGAGAAGAGATAGCCTCCCGGCCATAAAACCTTTAGATTAACAAAAATTAACCAAATGCAAAAAACTAGAGCAGACCTTTCAAAATACAGGCAAAGCCAAAACGAAGGTATTCTGCTGCTTAATGCTGTTACTATGTTAATGACTGTGCATCGACTCTAAGTGCTGCCTCAGCAGGAAGAGTGTTGGTCTCTTTAGCAACGGGCATAGGCGCACCCGCAGCTTTACCTCTAGGCGGTTAGTCTTAAGCTCTCGGCCTATGTCTTCATTTGCGTTAGGTGTGCTAGCAAACAAATAAAAACTAAACTCCAAAAGCACACAGCTATGGATCAACTAATAACCGCCTAAACTTAGTTCCTTCAAAGCTGATTCTAATAAAGCGTCTAGCTGACTCAAACATCACGGGCTGAAGAATTTAGTCGTTTATCAGGCCGATTTTGATGGATACAAAAAGACCAAAAGTTTGATCTTCAAAGAACGGCGAGGATCAACTTTTCTCAACAGCCAGACACCGAGCAGAAAAAAAAGGAATGTTTAAAAAAAGTAAAGACCGAAACATTAAAACTCTGTTCTCAACAGCTCTCATTAACAACCCCCAAAGGGCGTTTAATACTTAGTTTTATGAGTCTAAACACAAAAAGGACCGACGATATTGATTATTATTTTTTTTTGATTATAATAAATATTTTGAGTTAGAAAAGAAACTCAACATGGAATAAGCTATATGAAGGTCCAGCCCGACTTCTATGAAAGCAATGCAAGAAAATTTATCAAGAGCACTGAATGATATTGAGTTAGAAGTCATTGATCAGCCAAACGTACAGGCAAGGTTGCTCATGCTATTTCTCAAGTCCAGGTAAACTAACAATAGACCACGGTTAAGTAATGTTAGCTGTTTTAATCGACTATTATACACAATAAATGAAGAAAATCTTAAGAAGTCTGGGTCTCGACTACACCAACAGATATTCTTTCCTCTAATGACTTTAACACCCGGTTGGGCAGACCAGCTGCCTTACACATTTTGATGTGGCCGCTCAGAAGAAGCCAAAATTGAGAGGCTCTGGTTGGTCAGAGGGCGAAGTCTTAGAAATCTAGATTTTAAAAGGCTAAGTATGCGCCTATTGTAGCAATATCTTACTTTCACTACCTCCAGCATTAGTCGCCAAAAAAAGCAGTTCTCAACATAAAACATACAGACGGCAACAAATTGTTTCATGTAGTTTGTTCTCGCCAGGCTTGCATTATTATCCGCAAAACGCAGAGAGAGTGTCTAACTATCACCCTTACATCACTGATCTGAACTTTAGTGGGGTGGTGTTCCTTTCTGTTAGCGTGGATTCCATGATCAGTTTGAAGAACAATACAAAGCATTAACTGTTAATGTATACACATGGGATGAGGAAACAAATCTACTACCATTAAAGTGTCCAAGAAACAGCCAAACAATAGGTGATCCAGGCAAAAAATCATGTTGACTTACTACTAATGTTTTCACAGCGGGGGTTGGGGGTACAGCATTACCATTGATTCGAACAAATGAGGTAGATTTATTGCGGGCATCCTTCAAAGCATGATGACATAAACAAGTATTCGGCAGAACATGTTTAACAAGAATGCCATGATTGCTCAAGCGCAATGCGACCATTAGAACATTGTATCGGCCCATGACTGTAATTCAGAACTAATTACGCCCCCAGAAGGCAGTAATGTTTGTTTTTTAAGAACTGAAAACAAACTGCAAAATTCTCCATATGTTTTTTACGCAGACTTCGAAGCGTTATTGTTCCTTATGAAGGGCCAGCGTCCAAAAGCGCCACAAAAAAACTTCGAGAAAAAAAACAGTCTAATGAGTAATCATCAGATTTGTTATTTGCCTTCGTTATTGTCAGGTCGGAGGCGCTCATTTCACCGCAGCATTTTTATATAGAGGACCAAATGCGGCTAGAAGATTTTTACAGCGCATGCAGCAAGTCGTAATGACTGTTCTAAAAATCTGGAATTTATCTGAAATCATAATGACACCTGAAGACCAGAACAGATGACTCAGCACCATTGTTGGATTTTTGTGGTTTAGAACTACAGTGAAGACGCAACAAATCCGACAGTAGAGACATTTGATCCACATTAGTGGAAAGTTCAGAGGAGAGCAGCTCACCAGTAAATGCAATCTTCAAACTAACGATTGAACCAAAAGAATGGAAGCTGCCATATTCTTTCACAACTTGCGGAGGTAAATGACTCTCTCTTATAATGAAAGCAGTAGTAACGATCACCTTCAGGGTGTCATGTATTGCACGTCATCAGAAAAGTAATGTGTTCACTTTTACATAACAGTCTTTTTATGATCTTCTGAGACATGATGGGATCATTACGAGTTCCCTAGCTATGCCTTAAATTCAGCCCAATTAACGGAGAATATTTTGACCCAACTCTCGTTAGAAAGGGCGTTTATCCTTATGCGTCCATGAACAGTTGGGGCAAGGTTTGATGAAGATACCTTCCACCTAAGGCGCGTTCTTTTTAGTTTAGAGTGAAGGACATCAGTGATTTGATTTCCAGCATGCTCAAGAAGCATGGCAGAAGTTAGATTGTAAAAACGATGGGAGACTATACATTGCATTCCTACTTGATGGCTGATGTATGTTTGTTGGCGGGACGTTTTGAAAAATTACAGAAAGACCTGCATGGGAAACTTATAGCCTGGATCCGCGCATTTACATTTCTGCGCTGGGCTGAGTTCGGGATGCTTTCTTAAAGTTTACTGGAGTCCAAATGGATTTTTGTTGATACCAATGATCAGATGATGAAAACGGATTGCGTGTGAGGAATTAGTCACATCATTACTGTTAAAAGCAAACAACAAATACTTGGACGACTATGATCGAGTTAAAAGGTCTAACTTTCTCATGTATTTAGATGCCAAACAATCTGTAATGGTTGGGCAATGGCGCAATCACTTCCATTACGCAACTTTAAAATGTACACAGGTACAAATAATATTTCAAAAGGCATTAAAGTGGTTGGGCAGTTTGGCGCCTGATCAACAGCGTGGATACATTCTAGAAGGTGACTTTGAAATATCTCCTGAACTCCATGACCTGCATAATGGACTATCCATTAGCAACAGAAAGTCTAAAGTTGAATCCAAGGAGGCCGCCTCAAACTTGTGGCTAATCTTCGGGGCAAAAAAAATTATGTCTGCATTACAGACTTCTACAATTTTATTTAAGACATGAGTTTAATGGTTTAACAGTGTTCATGTGTTATATAATTACTTTGATCAAGAACAGTTCATGAACCCATACATCATGAAGAAACACTGATCTCAGAACTAAATCCACCGATGCTTCAGAAAAAGACTTTTGCAAGCTGATGAACAACAGACTGTTTTGGAAAGACAATGGAGAATCCGCACAAGCGCAAAGATGTTAGATTAGTCACCAGAGAGAACGAAGCAATTAAGCTGACTTCAAAACCAAATTATCAGGACTTCAGAAGATTTCATGATCAGCTTTTTGGCATAACGATGAAAAAAAAGAAAGTCAAATTAGATAAGCCCGTTTTTATTGGGTTTACTGTTTTAGAATTATCAAGCTTTTGATGTTAGAATTTCTTTATGACTACTTTAAACCTCGTATCCAGAGTCCCGAGTACTTTACACAGATAACAGATAGTTTTGTTATAGATATCCCTACTGAAGACATCTATAAAGACATGGAAATAGAAGTAGCTAAAGAAGCGAGTGGATGGTACGACACATCCGATTACCCTAAAGAGTCGCCTTTACATTCAATTACTAACAAGAAGGTTTTAGGAAAGATGAAGGATGAATTATCTGGAAAGGTGATCAAGGAGTATGTGGGGTTAAGGTCGAAAATGTACAGTATTTCGAGCCAGGAGAAAACCATAAGAAAGCAAAAGGAATATCTCGCAGTGTTGTGCAGTCAAACATATCGCATGACAACTATAAAGAAGCATTGTTTGACAATAAGACTTTTCATCATGACAACGTAAAACTGCGATCTAATCTACATGAGATCAACAAACTGTTGTAACAAAGAAGTCATTAGATAGAACAAACACAAAACGGGTATTTGTTAATTCAGAGTTTTCATATGCAATAGGGCACTGGAGGACGGCATAAACAGGGGGGTTTATATTTTTCATCAACTTTATCTATAAAATCAATCATAGCTTCATCCAATTCATTTAAATCTTTTCTCATGTTTGCTTGATGCGTTCGAATTTTTTTTATTATTTCAAGATATTCTTTTTCCCAATTTGGGGTTTGAGTTGTAGGTGATCTGGATGATTTAGCATGCATTGATTAATCTTCGAAAATGTTCCCCTAATAGCATTACACGCATCAAATGATTCCCGTATCATTTTCAAGGTCTCTTCCTTTACCATTCTTGTTTCATTCTGCGCTTCCTTCTGAGCCTCCATTTTTAACTCAAATATATTTACGTAAATTAATTAAAGCGGAACTGTGTCTGGCGGGATTATTTGCAGTTCTTCCTTCACAAAAAGATCTTTGAGGAGCTGATTGTTTTGTTGTGTCAGTTTCTCGTAAAATAATACACGGGCGGATTCATTTTTACAATTCTTTTTATTTCATATGGATCAACACTCCAAACTGGATCTGTTGCCCTGATGCGAGTGTCCCTCTGCTTCCCCCGGTAAATAAAGGTACCTTACTTTCAATCCAAATGGTAATAGTTTGCCGGATGAAGACTCTCCTTCAACAACATCTATTGTTTGTTTTTTGATTGCTTGTACTGGTTTTAGCCCTTTAAATTCTTCATTATTCATTGCGCGCAAAACTGAGGGCAGTCTTCTAACCCATTCTGTGTTACGAGAATTGTCAATAAGCTCTCTGTGATACTGGTAGGAGAAAAGTCTTTCAGCTAACTGTTTGTTAAGTTTTCAACTAAAGCCTGTGATCTGTGAACTCCTGGAATGCCTCTTTTAATGGTAACTCTATGTTTTAACATAATTGATTCACTCGGCCTTTAAATTCTTTTCCATCATCGACTTGAATCATGCGAGGATAAGTTAGCGGGCCTCGTTGGTATATCAGTTGTATGGCGACAGCAACAGCAGAAGCACTCTTTTGTGTTATGGTTCCGCATCTTTGTATCTTGAAGCTATGTCAATGACTGTGAGTGCGTACTTAAATCTTTTTCGTCTAATCGTATCAGAGGGTAAATATAGAAGGTCCATTTGATGGGTGTGTCGTTTGGAGTTGTATTAACAAAGTGTGGTCTCTGTATTCGTCTAGGTGCAGGTAAATAAATTTGCCAGATCGCTTGTTTAGATAACCATTCTTTCGCTGTTTGTTCACTGACTCAGCTGCTTGGCTTAGCTTTTTGATTGCCGTGATTCCCTTCCAATATCCTTTTGGCGAATAATAGATTTTGTTCAATTTCCCT
>JAFLJL010005264.1:72144-85974 GCA_018398815.1 Conus ventricosus
CCAACCCATGTATTATTGTTCCTTAACCCCAGTGTTCTTATTCGTTCTGCTAGCTTGTGTTTTCATATAAATTTGTTTGGATAGTTTCTCTTACTTCGCTCACTTGAGTTTGTATTTGTTCTCGGTTAGTATTCAACACTTCTAGTCTAGCTAATCTTTCTATATTAAGTTCATCTAGTCTTTGTTCTATTCTTTCTTTAGCCTCAAGTCCTAAGTTGGCCTCGTCAGCCTCAGCGAGGTTTTTTTTTTCTCTTTTTATATGCTCATCTAGTTCACCTAGTTTTGCTAAATTGTTTGTTAATTCACCTTTGATGGTTCTTAAAGCACATCAAGGGCTAATAATTCTCTCTCAGGTAGCGGTGAATCGTGTATTGTTTTTAATGCTGTTTCTTCTTCTTCAGTGGTTTCTGCTTCTATTGCATTTATTATTCTGTCTACTGTTGGACTTAAATCTTTAAGTTCTATGTTTTGCATTTGGTTATCTGTTGGGACTTCTTGTAGCCTGTTTAGATGTTTAGCAACTTCCTCCGGATCTAATTCTCGTTTAGTAAAGCCAAGGCGATTTCGCTCGCTTGCACTGAGCCTTTGATTAATTGTACCCATGCCTACAAACTTTGATGGGTCTCGTTTATGCGTAAGCTGAACAAGTTCTCCTTTGTCGTGTGATGGTGTGGAGGGGTAAGCAGGTGGAGACAGGCAGATGATGGTAAGGTGCAGGATCCAAGGGACAGCAGCCGTGTCAAAGAGACGCACAGGACAAAGCAGAGTTTTCCTTCCTTTTATTTCTCCTCTCTCGCCGATCGCTCACACCAGTGAACACTGATCGCACTCACTCAGCGCGCCCAGTTATATACACCTCGACCGGACCGCAAAGCAGGCAACGCAGCGCCGCACTCAAAATGAGCCTCGCGGGACGCCAAATGACAAAATCTGTGCTATCTGTTGCGGCTTCTGCGTTGTCTAGCTCGCCGTCCGTTCAAAGTATCCAAACATATTACATATCGATGAAAACCTCAGAACCCAAGGAATAAAACGCAATAAGTCGTATTTGACAATTTCGTGGCTGTGTAAAGTTACTGGCGATTAAAGTCCGAGAATGAACCCACTTTTAACAAGCTTACGTCATATTTTCCTTTATTTTGATGAAAAATACTAAACAGCGTGAAATAAATTTGTGATGAATAAAAAGCTTGAATTTCGCTCTTTCTATACATATAAATTTCATTATGCAAGATGCCGTCCAAGCGGAGAACTTTGCATTTAAAGTTTGATTGAAAACACAACTTGCCTTATCGCTACATGGCCGTCGCCACGTGTTTCGAACACGATCTTCGATAAAATGTTATTCCGTTGAAATGGTCCATCGGATGATATTTTTTATAATTTCAGTTGCGTCTATCATAGGAATGGAGTTATTAAAAAGATTTCGATTGGAAGTTCAAATTTCATGAAATGACAATTTAGATCAAACTCCGACAGTAAACAAAGAAGGCGACTCGCTCGAGGGACCAGGGGTCGTCAGTCATTTCGTTTAGTCGCAAGCTTGTACAAAAATAGATCATAGGCTGCGATATACGAAATGAAAGCTTATGGACTTTCTTTCAATGTGCATTCATGGATTCTTTGGATTCTCTCATACTTTTTATGAAATCAAGAATTATTCACGGTTTGTTCGTCAGACAATTCAAAATGGCGCCAAGATTAATTTGGTCGAAATCCAGTTTTTGGGAAAATATGAGCTTCTCAGTCCAACACGATTGTAATGGATGAATACATTAAATTTTGTGACTTCAGCAACGTATACACAACTGTTTTAGGTTCTGAGGTATTCATGATTTAAAGAATTTACACAATAAAAAATGACATCAATCAATCAAGGGAGGTAAGGGGAAGAAAAACTAGAGAACTGTAATATTGCCGCTTCTAACTCACCTTCGCCCTCAAACCAGTTTTGGGCGAAAGTGACCTAGAAGGGGCATATTACAGTTCTCTGAAAAGTAAGACTTCAATAACCAAAAATAACGATTATCTACAAACAGACATACTGTGTAGGGTTATCCGTTTTCAATACTAATTTACTAAACTTTTTAGATTTCGGGTTTTTTTTTAATCCTGTGTTTTTCCTGGTCATTTTCAATAACATCATTTTCACGCAAACATTCATCAAATGAGTCTCTGTCTTTCATGTGAAATACCACTACAGTCTTTAACTGTTCTCTAAGTCTTTTAAAACTGAGTTATATTTTTGACATAAAATCCACACACTTATCCTAGCATGCCTTCCGCTGAAAGCTAGTTTTGACAAAGTGTTTCTCTTTTTAACTATGTTCTTTTTGCCGAACAGTCATCTATAATAAATAGTGTTTGCGTTCCTTCAAAAAGTCTAAAAACTGTTCTAAACACTCACTCAGTTTATTGCTTGGATCAACTAAAATTTTGTCATCATCTGTCCATATAACCCTTTTATCTTTATATGCTTTTTTCCATTAAGTGTTGGGCAGAAAATTACAATATGATCAAAATTATAACGATAAACTGTTTGTAAAGGTCGAGGATAAATATTGTTTTTCCACAACCAGTCTGCCCACAAATCCCAAAGAGCAATGAGGAGTTTTTGTCATAAAGTTTAACTGCTCCATTTGTTTTATAACAGAATTAATCTAATCCAGTTTAATTTTTTTATCATACTCTCTGTTAAAACTTGTTCAGTATAATAAAACCCTATAAAGGCTAAATGTGTAAGATTAATCCAATTCAGTTCTGTAAGATTGTTTCTATTTTAAATCAACAGGATTTTGTTGCTTGTTGTTATAAAACCCTTAATATCCCAACCCTTGTGAAGAACGACGATGGTAACTGTAAGGCGTTTAACGTCTAAGTTTTGCCAGCTAATATTAATTCCTTTATAAGGTCGTCACTAACGCCCACAACCCCATCCCTCTCCACATCTTTAAAGACAGAAATTTCAAATATTATTGTGAACGTGTCTCCTAATTTTCTGCTTGGAAAGAACTGTAATTTTGTAGAAGCTTTTTTTACAACTGTTTCTTTTCTGTGGAGGATGTACTGTTTTTTCCCATATGGCGTTATTTCAATTTCTTTCCGACTATTGTCGTCCGGCATAAGACTTACATGTAAAGGGCCAGAGTTGAATGCTTTTCTGAAACTTTTTTGACGGCTAAAATATGTAAATGGGCTTATGAATTCAAATTTTATGTCCCATTCTAAATATGGTTCTAAGTGCCATTTGAGGTCAGGTTTTCGAACTATTTTATATTCATACTGGCCAACATTATTTGCTTCTAGATTGCGCAGCTGTTCTAGTTTAGGAAACTTTTTGTTGTCGCCAACCTCTTTGCGTTTATAATCACCATCTTTAGTGTACTCAAACCCATACAAAGCGCCTATCTCACCGTTTTGTTCAAAGTCCGCAACGTCTGCAAGGTCTTTTAATTCTAAAGTTATACACCTCACAGGCGCTAATGTAACTCCCGATTCTTCTGGCCCACGCGACATTATTTTTTAGTAACGTATTATTTTATTTCCAAAACAATGTGCAGGTTATCACATTTACAACTTTCCCGCTTTGTCTCTGATTTTTATATTAAATGATCCGACCCTCCCACAAACTAATCCTTTAAACTGTAAATTAGGGAATTGTATAATTTCATAATCGCAATATGCAGCTTTTCCAGATGGAAGAGCTCTCAAAACTGTTGAGGCCTTCCATCATATAAGTTTTCATCAGTGCTTAGCTCATCCAAATGAACAAGAGTAATGAATGTAATGCAAGATCGAGCGGATTTTCTCCCTCATAAGTAGTTTTGGTTGGTGTAACTCTAAATCTATAATTGTTAGCTGCAAAGCCTAACATTTTAGCTAGCTCTTTATCAAAATAGTAACCTCCTTCTTCTTCAGGCTTGAATGTTAACATTGTTTTCAGATTCGCATTGTTAAGTTTGAGAGTAATGTCAAAGTTACTCATTGCTTCTTTTAGTGAGCAAAACCCGTAATAACCATCAGGTATTGTTAACTGGCTAACTTTGGCCCCTGTTTTGTCAACTTTTAGAACTGTATTATTTTTCTTGGATTCAGTTATATTAAACCATACGACTTTGTAGAATATTTCATGGAGTGCGACCATTTTGGTTCCGCAATCGTTCTCAACAGCATGCTCTAAAAACGAAGGACTGTCTTGGGTTGTTATTGTTACAAACATTTTTTTAAACAAAATAAAAATGAGTGCGTTCAAATATACTAAAGATGCAAAATATTCTGTTGGGCCGCACTACAATCCTAAAAATATAGCAACTGATACTCTTGTCATTGCTGTGACCCAGACTGTCACTTTTCATAAAAAGGTGAGTACTCCATTGAAGAGCTATCTTAACCCCCCTATTGAAAACGACCACATCCAGAAAGCGTGGTTAAGTCATCCGATGCAGTTTTATCAGAACCAGTTAAACTTTGCTGTGTTTTGCGCATCAACTGGGTGTGGAGTGTCGTATGCCGATCATTTAAATCACCATGATCCTTTGGTGAGGTCAGTGTACAGATTTCATTTCTATTACACCTTCAGGCGTATTTTGACTGAACTGCAAGCGCCATTGCCAAATGACAAACCGTTTATCCACTCAGCAACAGAATAGACATGAAGGCTTTTGAAAGGATCTGTAACGAATTCAATATTAACATCAAGACAGGCTTTAGACAAAAGTTGGATCTTAATCACGGCCTAGGCGCCCTTTATTTTCGGGGCACGCACAGAAAGTATAACTATGACTGGCATCCTCCTTTCAAATCTTTCTTTTCAGGCATAACTGTTGAGCCCGGGTCCCTACAGCAAGAGCATAAAAACAGCATGGACAACATTTATCTTAGACACTTCTAAGGGCCTAACTAAAGCAGGAATAGAACGAATAAACGACTCTATTCGTACTTACGTTTGGTGTTTGCTAGGTTCGCAAGCACAGGCAAGATCGAGCATAACTGATCCTTCTACTGGCTTTGACGCACAAAAACAATACTTAGCAAATTTAGAGGACGCCATTAATTCTACAGTTGATTTACCTTTAAGTATTAAAAGATACCAAAATGTTTTACAATACGCAAGATCGAAAGTAGACTTTGCTGTTGGCACTGGTTTATACATGCTGCCTTCTGACCTCAGGCTCCAGTAGGTACAATAAATAAACTATAATAATGAAATTCTTATAGCAGGCAATGAACAGAAGTTGGGAAAAACGACATAAATTCTGAGCCAGTAATATTACAAACAATAAAAGAACGCCCAAGAATAAGTCATCCAATCCTTAAGGTTCAAAGCCCAAAGGCCGTTGAAGACCCGGACTCTGTTCGCGATGGCCATGAATATGAAAAGACAGCGCTTGTTCTTGGATTAACTGGCCTAGGATTACTTGGTCTTTATCTTACTAAATATTAACCCGACTATGAAGAGGCCTAATGCCCATAAGTGCTCGGCTATAAAGCCAACTACTTTGCTTGCAGTAGACAAAAGCCAGCTAACAACACCCCTAATATACCCGGTAAAGAGTCTATAGCTTTACCAGCTAATTTTTTTAATAAACTCGCAAGATGATCAAGCTGTTTTTTTACCCATGATTTATCAGGCGGTGATGGAGGCGATGGCGGTGGAGGCACTGACCCGGAACCGCCACCGCCTGTAATAGCCATCACCAGTGTACTTATTGCAAATCCTAAGGCCGTTATAACACTTGCAAATGTGACTCCTTGCTCTCTAAACAGTGTTCTTATTCTTTCTGCTAGCGTTGTGTCTTCATATAAAATTCTTTGGATAGTTTCTCTTATTCTGCTCACTTGAGTTCGTAATTGTTCTTGGTTAGTAGACAACACTTCTAGTCTTGCTGATCTCTCTTGTTCAAGATCTTTTAGTCTTTGGGTTATTCTTTCTTTAATATCATGCCCTAAGTTGGCGTCATCAGCCTCAACGAGTTTTTCTTTTTCTCTTTTTATATGCTCATCTAGTTCACCTAGTTTTGCTAAATTGTTTGTTAATTCGCCTCTGATGCTTCTCAAAGCATGATCAAGGGCCGTTAGTTCTCGCATGGGTAGCGGTGAGTCGTGTATAGTCTTTAACGCTGTTTCTTCTGAAAAACTGGTTTCTGCTTCTATTGCATTTATTAATTCGTCTGCCGATTGATTTAATTCTTTAAGTTCCATGTTTTGCATTTGGTTATCTGTCGGGAGTTCTTGTAGTGTGTTTTGAAGTTTAGCAACTGCATCCTTATCTAATTTTGGTTTAGAAATGCCAAGGCGATTTTGATCTTTTACACTGAGTCTTTGTATAATTGTACTCTTGGCTAAAAACTTTGATGGGTCTGGTTTAGTTGTAAGCCGAACAAGTTGTCCTTGGTCGTTTTTCACAGACAAATGGCCATCTTCTAATTCAAAATCATTTGGGTCTATAAATTCCGGGGGTTTTAAGCCTAAACTTTTGTAAAATGCTCCGACCGTACTTTCTGTTAATTCACGCCGCATTGAGAGCATTGAGCGATGCCGTGTCAAAGGGATCATTTCACTCATGTCGTCTCCACGATCAAAAACATCATAATCTTCTTCATCTTCAATTCCTGCCATGTTTTTAAATAATTAACTTTTTATTTTGTTTATAAAAAAATGTCACAAGCACATGGCTCGATTCTTGACCCGCATAGAAGACTGAAAGAACCCTTTGGCGTGAAGGGAAATAAGCGGAATATTACTGTTCCAAATAATCCATCTACTATTGATGCAGATCAAATTCTTACTGTCAAATTTCCAGACCTAGGAGCGGATGAAGTGATTGTGCCAGGCTCTGCGCGGCTTACTTTCAAAATAGAACTCGCTTCAACAACAGACCCAAACAGGACAGTTGTCCAGAATTTGGGCGGGCAATCGTTAAGAAAATTTCTATAAAACTTGAGGGGCAAGAAATATTTTCTTTGCACAATGCAGACATATTTTTAACCTATTCCGATCTATGGCTAACCACGAATGAAAGGGCTGATCTTGCGTTTCAAGGAATAGAAAATGAAGAAGCACTAAAACATAGAATAGGTGCCGCAGATACTAAAGACGGCAAAAAGTATGTAGCTGTAAATTTTGCGTATAGAAATCGCTTTTCCATTCCCTTAGATTTTGAGTTGTTAAAAGCGCATGCACCATACTTTCAAGGAGCATTAAAAGACAGATTGTCATATGAACTAACTTTTAATGAATACAAACGGGTTATCAAATCATTAGACGCCGAAGCAAAGTACAGCATTTCTGACATCTCGTTAGAGTTTGACGTTGTTAGCAACCCTAATTTAGCAAGGCTGATTGAACAACAATATCAGTCAAAATTAGCAATATATTACGAAAGAGTGATTCATCATACAACATATCCCAGAAGCAGGGCAGACACTATATGGAATTTTAGTTTTAGTGTCGCAGCAAGATCGCTTAAAGGTATTTTATTGCTGTGCGAAGATGAAGAACCATTCAAAAGAGGAAGTGAAAAGTTTTTTAATCCAAAAATAACGAAAGTACAATGTTCAATTGAGGGCAGTCCTAACCAAATCTATGCTAGTGGGCTTAAACCTTATCAGCATTTTGATGAAATAAGAAAACTGTTTGGAGGTGGGAGGTGTAGAAATCCAACAGTTGACCTTGTGTCTAAAGATCTACACCTTCACAGTGTAAGACTCGATGATTATTTAACAACAAAATACGGTTTATGGATTGACCTAAGGTCAACGGAGGATAATCAGTTACATGGAAGCGGGAGAACTGTGAGAGACGTAATAAACATTCAAATTGATAAAGAAGAAGAAGCCGATAAACCACTTAATGTACATTTGTTTTTAATATATGATGCGCAGCTGAATATTCAAGATAACAGACTAAAAGATATACAATACTAAATTATTTTTATTTTATAAAAAGCATGTCTGTTCAGGTTTATCCAAATGTGCCTACAGCGTCAGAGCCGCCAAGAGAAGAGATAGCCCCTGACATAAAAACCTTCAGATTAACAAACATTACACAAATGCAACAAAAACTAGAGCAGGACCTTTCAAAATACAGCAAAACCAAACGAAGGTATTCTGCTGCCTTTAATGCTGTTACATATGTTAATACTGGAACATCGACTATAAGCGCTCTATCAGCAGGAACGAGTGTTGGTCTCTTAGCAACAGGCGTAGGTGCACCGGCAGCTTTACCTCTAGGTGGTTTGTCTTTAGCTCTCGGTGTGTGTTCATTAGCTGTAGGCGCTGCTAGCAAAAAATTAAAAACTAAACTCCAAAAGCACACAGCTATGGTTCAACTAATAACAGCTAAACTTAGCTCGTTTAAACTGACAATAAATAAAGCGCTAGTTGACTCAAACATCACGGATGAAGAATTTAATCGTTTACAGGCCGATTTTGATGACTACAAAAGACAAAAGTTTGATCTTCAAAGAAAGGCGAGGGCAAGTTTTTCTCAACAGCCAGACGCCGAGCAGATAAAAAAGGAATGCTTAAAAAAAGTAAACGAGACATTAAACTCTGTTCTAAACAGCTCACAGTAACAACGCCAAAGGGTGTTTATACTTTAGTTTATGAGTCCAAGCACAAAAGACCGTTGATATTGATTCTGATTAAGAATTTTTTTTAATTTAAATAAATATTTTGAGTTAGAAAAGAAACTCAACATGGATAAGATATATGAAGGACAAGACGAATTGTTTGAAGGAATGCTTGAGAGAGAGCGTTTATCAAGAGCACTGAATGATATTGATTTAGAAGTCATTGACCCAACAAACGTACAGGCAAGTGTTGTTCATGCTATTTCTCAAGTTCCAGGCAAACTAACAATAGACCCGCCAGTTAAAGTAATGTTAGCTGTTTTAATCGACTATGTAACAATAAATGAAGAAAACCTAGAAGTCGGGTCTCAACTAAAACAGCAGACTATTCTTTCCTCTAATGACTTAACACCCGGTTGGGCAGACGAACTGCTTGCACAGTTTGATGTGGCCGCTGAAGAAGCCAAAATGAGAGGCTCTGGTTGGTCAGAGGGCGAAGTCCTAGAGATTTTGATTAAAACAGGCTAAGTATGCGCCGATTGTAGGCAGGGCTTACATTCCACTACCTCCAGCATTAGTTGCAAAAAGAGCAGTTTTAAACATAAGGAATACAGACAACAAATGTTTTATGTGGTGTGTTCTCGCAAGGCTGCATCACGCCCGCAAAAACGCAGAGAGAGTGTCTAACTATCACCCGCACATCAATGATCTTAACTTTAGTGGGGTGTCCTTTCCTGTTAGCGTAGACCAAATTGATCAGTTTGAAGAACAAAACAAACCAATAACTGTTAATGTCTACACATGGGATGAAGAGAACAGGAAAACCTTCATTCTGGGCCACCTTCGCCTCACCAAGTTTTTGGGCGAAAGTGGCCTAAAAGCCGCCTTTTCCTGTTCTCTGACAAGTAAGACTTCAATAACGATTATCTACAAACTTTCAGAGAGTAACGTAGGGGAAAGCAGCAGGAGCTGAACACATCCCCATAGAGTAACGTAGGGGAAAAGCATTAGTCGCTGAACGCACCCCGTACACAAACGGTGTAGGCAGGCAAGCCTTTAATTGCTAATTGTTGACCTGCCTAAGGAATCCGCACTATCAGAATACTGCAGAGACCCGCCATTAGGTTGAAACCTGATCACTTAATTTATGCTAGGCCTTACGACCGGCGCAGACAAGAGGGCTTCGTTACACAGTCAATTAGTTGTCAATGACGACGGCACCCAAACAATGCTACATACCTTCTTCACGTCTATGTTGGCAGTATGTGCTTGTTATTTCTCTGTTGGTGTGTGTACGTTTGGGTGCGTTAACTGTGCTGGTAAACAAACGGATTAGTTAAAATGGTAAATAAATATTCGAGAGAAAAGATAATCTTAAGAGAACAGGAAAACCTGGTTCCTGTTCTCTGACAAGTAAGACAGTCAATTAGCTGTTAATGCCAACAACCAAACAATGCCACATACCTTCTTCACATCCAGTCGACTGCTACACTGGCGTGGGTTTTCAGAGCAGCTTGTATTTTTGGCGTCAACGCGATGGCTTGTGTGATAGAAATTGTCAGATTTGCGAGTTCTGGATATTTTTCAAAGAGTTCTGACGTCTTTCTCAGTTTATTAATCCAACGAAGGGAGTACTTCAAATGACTTGTAACAAATTTCTTGAAATTTCCTCTTTTTATTGTAAACAACCTTTGCAGCCATTTTCCATAAGCTAGATACTGTTGAAGGCCGCGATTATTTAGTAAGCCAAGTGCAGTTTGGCCTTCAGTTAGAATTCTTTCAATTTCTTCAGCGTTTTTGTGTTCATCAAAGACTGGGATAACGCTTTCAACACTTCTTAAACGTTTTTCTGTTTTGTGATATTTTAGGCTGTTTAATAAATCTTCACCAGACAAATAATGTAGACTTTTAGATTTGTTATATGTTTGTCTTTTTTATTGAGCTGAAACTGACCTGGGTGTTTTGGTAATTTTTTCTTTTCTTCTTTTTCAAATTTTTTTGCTTCTCTCTCACCAGATGCGTTATAAATGCGTTGAAAATTTTTCCAGTACTGAGCACAAGCAGAATAGTAGTCTATCTGGGCTTGAATTAATTGATTATTTCTTTCAGTAGCACTGTTTGTGACTTCTTCTGCATCAATCTCTATGTCCTCCTCGTCACTAACAGTTATAAACTCCAGTTCTTGCGATAGTCCAGTACTTTGAGCCATTACAAGTAGGCTGCATATTTAATTTACACACACAACAGCGCGCACACAACAGCAATGTTTAAAGAGTTGTGTCAGCCAGCGAAGGCAAGCCAACTATTCGCCAAATGATATGCCTGTCCACACAGCGGGCGTGTACTAATGCGTTGAAGGCTAGCCAGGCAACGAATCACTACTCAGCGCATGGGACAGCCTGTTCAGTCACAAAGCAAGTGGTCCTCCAGTTCCACTTTTCTTGGCAGCTCCTTCCACTTTGAGACACTTGACACCTTCACCCCAAGCTACCCCAAGTCCTTAATTAAGTCACCCCAAGTCCTTAATTAAGTCACCCCAAGTCCTTAATTAAGTCACCCCAAGTCCTTAATTAAGTCACCCCAAGTCCTTAATTAAGTTCTTGATCAAGTTACCCCAAGTTATTAATTAAGTTTTTAATTAAGTTACCTCAAGTTCTTAATAAGTTCTTGATCAAGTCAACCTCAAGTCATCCCCAAGTTAACCTAAGATCATAACTAAGTCATCCTCTAAGTACAACCAAGGTCTTATTTAAGTTATCTTATAATTATCAAAAAAAATACAATCTATGTTTTTATCTTAAATAGTAGATGTCTAATATAGTACACACACGCCTCAAAAAACGCGTCATCGCTGAGAATATCTTGCTCGGCGTTCTCTGCGCGAGATCGGTCAGCATAGATCTTAAGGAAGTTCTTACATCCTAAGCAACCGCATTGATTACAATTCTGGTCTATGGAAATGTCTTTTATAGACTCCAGGTCTTTATTTATTGACACCATCATTTATAATACGCCATGATCTATTTTTATTAAAAAATTTAAAATTAAGTTCTTAAAATATATTGCATTATAAATGGATCAAAATGATGCTTTGTTATTGGCGGTTTTGGCGTGCTGGTGTCTTTTTCTGCATTTAGTGGTTCAGATTTTTTTGGTTGCTTTTGTTTCTGTTGCCATTGTGTATATATTTTATAGCCGTAATAACTGCCCCCAACAGCAGCAATGGCGCCAAAAATGGCAACAGTTTTAAGTTCAATATTCCATGAAGACTTTGGGGCCCTTGTATCACATGGAGTTTTTATAGCTGGCATTGAATCAACTTGTTCTGGCGTGGCGGTGTTATGTTTTCATGATGAGTCATATTCTGTAACATTAATTTTTTTTGTCTGTTCCACTCTGCTAATTTTTTTCCTGCTTCAACACGCCCAGGATTTTTAATGGTCTCCACCTGATTCAGCGTTTTCTGCTGATTTTCTGGCTTGGTTACTTTCTCCACCTGATTCAGTGTTTTCTGGTTCTGATGATTTTCCAGCTCGTTCATTTTGAAGGGAAACAAAATCTATATGATTAAAAGTTATTAATCCATGATTAATGGCGATAACAATGTTCCAAATCTATAGTATAAATCACATCCTAGAGACTCTAATGACTTTGTTAAAACTGGATCTTGCGTTAAATCATACGTAAGATCTTGTTCAGAATCAATGGGAGCAAATCTACTGACTAGTTTAGTGTACAAACTAAGAACCGTTTGCCCCACACTTTTCACCATTCTAGACCCCAGCTGCGCTTCATACCTGTTATGATACTTTATAATGTCTTGTGACGACATCTGTTGAATCTGTTCTATGCTGAATTCAGTTCCGAGGAACTGTTTTGTTTTCCCACATGCTGCCAAAGAATACAGCCTTTCCTTTTTGGGCATAATAGCTTGATCATCAACTTGGTCATTCATAAGTTCAGGAAGGTTTAGGCCGCCCTGTAGCTGTAGTAGATCATCACTGTTCATGTTTTTTATTAATTATAATTATTTTATTTTTAAAAAATGAGCACCGAAAAAACTGTTACCAACCTTGTATACCATTCTGCCGTTATTGGAGGCCTAAGTGTAGGATACTCAATGCTTGGTAAAAGCTTGTTAAGAATTAAACCAGCAGATCTTGGCAAACTAGACTTTGAGGATTCAGCAAAGCTGATTGCTATCATTGCAGCTTCGGTTGCCACGAAAGATTTTCTAGTTAAGCAAGGAATAATTCCAGACAGTATAAATATGTAAATAAAAAATACATTTATAAAAAATGGCTTCACTCGTAATGATGATAGGGGGCGCTGTGGTGAATGCGCTTGCTTTTAGCGGAAGTAATTTCGCATTTAGTAAACTACGGGATGACGGCGAGAGAAAAAGACATAACAAAGCTATGGAGGAACTAGCAGCTGCACAAGACGCCTATGAAAAGCAGAGACTTGAGCAGTTAGATTTTATTAATGACACACTGAAAAAACAGGGGCATGCAGCTTACATATTTAAAGATGTTGATCAAGCAATAAAACAATATTATCTAGTAACAGGCAAACCAGTCCAGGCATTGCCCCCACCAAAATTCAGTGACTTTTATCAACCATCAGAAAAACAAAAGATGCAAGAAATCGCGTTTATTGCCTTTGGTATGACCGTCGTGTATTTTGTTGCACATAATATTGGCTGAGTAAAAAATGAACAAAATCTATTATTCGCCAAAAGGATATTTGGAAAGGAATAACAGCAATTAAAAAGCTAAGCCAAGCAGCTGGAGTCAGTGAACAAACAGCAAAAGAATGGTTATCTAAACAAGCGATTTGGCAAATTTATTTACCTGCACCTAAACGAATACAGAGACCGCACTTTGTGAACACAACTCCAAACGACGCCCATCAAATGGATCTTCTATATTTACCCTCTGATAGGATTAGACGAAAAAGATTTAAGTACGCACTCACAGTCATTGACATGGCTTCAAGATATAAAGATGCTGAACCATTAACACAAAAGAGTGCTTCTGCTGTTGCTGTTGCTATACAACTGATATAAACGAGGCCCTTAACTATCCGATGATTCAGTCGATGATGGAAAAGAATTTAAAGGCAAGTGAATCAATTATTGTTAAAACATAGAGTTACATTAAAGAGGCTTCAGAGTTCACAGATACAGGGTTTATCGAAAACTTTAAAAACAGTACCGAAAGACTTTTTCCACGTATACAGGAGTGAATTGCACATGT
>JAFLJL010005264.1:93889-96389 GCA_018398815.1 Conus ventricosus
AATATGATAAAAAAAATAACTGATTAGATTAAACTCTGTTATAAAACTATGGAGCAGTTAAACTTTATGACAAAAACTCCTCATTGCTCATTGATTTGTGGGCAGATGGTTGTGGAAAAACAATATTTATCCTCGACCTGTACAAACAGTTTATCGTTATAATTTTAATCATATTGTGGTTTTCTGTCCAACACTTAAATGGAACAAAGCATATCATGATAGAAGGTTTATATGGACAGATGATGACATATATTTAGTTAATCCTAGCAATAAACTGAGTGAGTGTTTAGAACAGTTTTATAGACTGTTTGAAGGAACGCAGACACTATTTATTATAGATGACTGTTCGGCAGAAAAAGACATTGTTAAAAAGAGAAACGCTTTGTCAAAACTAGCTTTCAGTGGAAGACATGCTGGGATAAGTGTGTGGATTTATGCCAGAAATATAACTCGGTTTTAAAAGACTTTAGAGAACAGTTAAAGACTGTAGTTCTATTTCACATGAAAGACAGAGACTCATTTGATGAATGTTTGCGTGAAAATGATGTTATTGAAAATGACCAGAAAAACACAGGATTAAACAAAAACTGAAATCTGAAAAGTTTAGTAAATTAGTATTGAAAACGGATAACCCTACACAGTATGTTTGTTTGTAGATAATCGTTATTTTTGGTTATTGAAGTCTTACTTGTCAGAGAACAGTAATATGCTGATTCTAGGTCACTTTCGCCCGAAAACTGGTTGAGGGCGAAAGTGGCCCAGAGTCGGCATATTACTGTTCTCTGAGGGGAACTATACGACTGACGATGACAGGAGAAAAAGCCGATTGAGGAAGAGGGGGAACTATACGACTGACGACGACAGGAGAAAAAGCCGATTGAGGAAGAGAGGGGAACTATACGACTGACGACGACAGGAGAAAAAGCCGATTGAGGAAGAGAGGGGAACTATACGACTGACGACGACAGGAGAAAAAGCCGATTGAGGAAGAGAGGGGAACTATACGACTGACGACGACAGAGAAAAAGCCGATTGAGGAAGAGAGGGAACTATACGACTGACGACGACAGGAGAAAAAGCCGATTGAGGAAGAGAGGGGAACTATACGACTGACGACGACAGGAGAAAAAGCCGATTGAGGAAGAGAGGGGAACTATACGACTTACGACGACAGAAGAAAAAGCCGATTGAGGAAGAGAGGGGACCGGGAACTATACGACTGACGACGACAGGAGAAAAAAGCCGATTGAGGAAGAGAGGGGAAAACAAAACAAACAAACAAATCCCACGTACGCCTCCTTACCTGCAGTGACGGACAACAGCCATGATAGCAGAGAGAGGACGGAGACTCGTATCGTGGAGGCAGCCGCCATGTTGACAAGTGAAAGGACGCGATGAGCGAGCAGACGTCTACTACAAGCGCCTGAAAACCTGAAAATTGTATGTGGAGTGCGTGTCGATTGTAGTTATTCAATGTGTTTTGAACGGGTGTTGAGAGTGTGGAGAGTGCTAGAGGAGGATAAGGGGAGGAGAATGAAGGTAGGAGAGGGCTGAGGGAGGGACTGGGGGGGGGGGGGGGGGATTTATTCACGCATTCCCACGCCCAGAACTCTCACTGGTAAACTGACTTTTGTTGTTGTTATTGCACAAACACCCTATTTGGATCTCGCGCGCGCGCGTGTGTGTGTGTGTGTGTGTGTGTGGAAATTGCCGGCTCTGCATGTATTTATAGTTGTGATCTCACCCGAGAAAATTGATTGACTGGAAACGTATTGGAATACGGTAGATTTCTGCTGGAGTTTTGAAGTCATTCTAATATTTTATATACACTTGCCTTTGAATTTTCAGCTTTTTTGCTTTCGTCTTTTCGTGGATTCGCCATTGTTTACTGATCTACAATTGAAGCTTTTTTTTTTTATTGCTATTAATTGTGTTGTAATCCAGTTTGCCTTGACAATTTTTTTTTTCTTATTCGTTCAGTCAAACCTTACTTGTTAGTCTGTAAGAGCTTTGTCTGCTGTTATTATCATTGTGTGTTAAGTTTGTTATAGTATTGACTATAATAGATATGACAGAAGACAACAACCCTTGGCTGAAAAGAGATGGACTTAGAGTTGGGCATCTCAATGTCAACCATGCGATTAACAAAATGACTGAAATACCATCAGTCATATCAAATTCGGGAAAAAACTTTCACATATTTGGATTTTCGGAGTCACATCTGTCCAGTATAATATCAAATAACGACACTGCAATCCCAGGTTATAATGTTGTTCGTAGAGATCCTAAACAAAACATGGAAACTGGTATTATTGTATATCTTCATCAGTCAGTAAAATTTCAGAGGATCCATTTTTTAGAACAGTTTAATGTAGAAACAATCTGGATTGAGATCCAGCTTAAATTTAATAAGCCTATACTTATATGTTTTCTGTACAGAAATCCAGCTGAACATGTCGACTGGGTTGACCGTTTCATGTTAATGATGGAAAACGCACAT
>JAFLJL010005264.1:103889-105863 GCA_018398815.1 Conus ventricosus
GCTCTCCCGACCTCCTGCCGCCGACAGCAGAAGCAGTAGCAGCAGCAGAGGACCCACCACCAGCACCACCAGACACAGGAAGCCGCCCACCACACAGCCCACGATCAGCCCTACCCTGCAGGGTGGGGGGAAACAGGCAGTCTCATCAGCTGGGTGGTGGTGGTGGTGGTGGTGGTGGTGAAGTTGATGGTAGAGGTGATGATGATGATGATGATGATGATGATGATATGATGATGATGATGATGATGATGATGATAATGGTGATGATGATGATGATGATGATGATGATGATGATGATGATGGTGATGATGATAATGATGATGACGATAACGATGACGACCACGATGATGACGACGACAATCGATGCTGGAGGCGGTGTTAGTATTGATACATATGAGGAGGAGGAGGAGGAGGATGTTGATGATGAAAACGAGGAGGAGGAGGAGGATGGTGGTGGTGGTAGTAGTGATTGTGCTGGTGGTGATGGTAATAATGATGATAAGGAGGAAGAGGAGGAGGACAACTATATACGACGATGATGACGACGACGACGACGACGATGATGATGATGATGATGATGATGATGATGGTGATGATGATGATGATGATGATGATGATGATGATGATGATGATGATTGGGGTTATGACGACGATGATGATGATGATGATGATGATGATAATGATCGATGACGATGACGATGACGATGATGATGATGATGACAAAGGTGTTGATAGTGGTGATGATGATGTTTGTTATGACGATGAAATGATAATGATGGTGGTGATGAGGGTAAGATAATGGCGGTGCTGGTGATGACGATCGTGGCGATAATGACGGTGACAATGATCTTAATGCTACTACTGCTGCTCATAATGACTTTATAGATGATATGGTGGCGATGTGGAAAAGAAGCGTAAGACACCCGCCAAACACATAGCCCACGATCATATCAAGGGAGAGAGGGAGGGTGGGTGGGTGGAGAGGACAGACAGACAGGGGCAAACAGAGAGACAGACAGAGATAGACGAGAGAGAGAGAGAGAGAGAGAGAGAGAGAGAGAGAGAGAGAGAGAGACAGACAGACAGACAGACAGACAAACAGAGATAAACGAGAGAGAGAGAGAGAGAGAGAGAGAGAGAGAGAGAGAGAGAGAGAGAGAGAGAGAGAGAGAGAAAGAAACAGACGGGGGGAGGGAGAGATAAAGGGAGTGATAGAGAGAAAGAGAGAGAGAGAGAGAGAGAGAGAGTGTGTGTGTGTGTGTGTGTGTGTGTGTGTGTGTGTGTGTGTGTGTGTGTGCGCGCGTGCGTGCGTGCGTGCGTGCGTGCGTGCGTGCGCGTGCGTGCGTGCGTGCGTGTGTGTGTGTATGTGTATGTGACGATTTTATACGGGGTAGATCAATCAAGAGGAATGTTTGGAGCTGGCACCACAGCCTCAGTCTGTATGCCGTGATATGTCAGTCACCTAGCTGCCAGCCATCACCGCTTTTAGTGTTTCTTCAGTCTGTATGGCGTGATATGTCAGTCTGTATGCCGTGATATGTCAGTCTGTATGCCGTGATATGTCAGTCTGTATGCCGTGATATGTCAGTCTGTATGCCGTGATATGTCAGTCTGTATGCCGTGATATGTCAGTCTGTATGCCGTGGTATGTCAGTCTGTATGCCGTGATATGTCAGTCTGTATGCCGTGATATGTCAGTCTGTATGCCGTGATATGTCAGTCTGTATGCCGTGATATGTCAGTCATCTGGCTGCCAGCCATCACCGCTTTTATGTTTCTCTTTCAGGGTTTTTTTTCCCTTGTTTTGTGACGCTCTAACTTGTCATGTGCCTTTTTTTTCTTGTGTGAGGTTGACAGACCTGGGAAGAAAAAAGCTGTATGTGGTGAGTTGGACTACAACGATTGACAAATGGAACCCGTTTGCCATACTCTTCCTGCCTATTGTCTACGTCTCCCTTCCCACGCTCACGCCTA
>JAFLJL010005264.1:105963-118463 GCA_018398815.1 Conus ventricosus
GCCAAAAGAATTATGACCAATCGCCGACGAAGCTTGCTGAATTCCACAAAGTGCGTAGCCCGGAACAGATGAACATACTGATGTCTTCGTCGTCTTCTTCTACTTCGCCTTTTGTTGCTTCTTTTTCTTCTTCTTCTTCTTCTTTTGCTAATTCTTCTTCTTCTTCTTCTTCTTCTTCTTCTGCTTTTGCTCTTCTTCTTCTTCTACACTTACTTCTCCTTCTTCTTCTTCTTCTTCTTCTTCTTCTTCGTCTGCTTCTTCTTCTTCATCATCTTCTTCTGCTACTTCTTCTTCTTCTGCTACTTCTTCTCTTTTTTCTCTCTTTTTCTTCTTTCTTCTTCTTCTTCTTCTGCTTCTGCTTCTTCTTCAGCATCATCATCATCATCTTCATCCAAACCTCAAGGAGGGGTCATGGGGCACCACCCTGAAGAAGAGTTAACCAGGTTCCTCCAGGTCTATCAGGGGAGTGTCACGCCCTGAGTCTCTGCCCATGTTTTCCTGGTCAGTGCTGCAACGGTGTCACTGCAATGTTTTGGAAGGCAGACAGGAAGGCAGGTAAGCAGACAGACAGGCAGACAGACAGACAGGCAGGCAGGCAGGCAGGTAAGCAGACAGACAGGCAGGCAGGCAGACAGGCAGGTAAGCAGACAGACAGGCAGGCAGTGAGACACAGGCAGACAGACAGGCAGGCAGTGAGACACAGGCAGACAGACAGGCAGGCAGGTAAGCAGACAGACAGGCAGACAGACAGGCAGAGAGACGGGCGGGCAGACAGACAGACATCAGACAGGCAGGCAGACAGACAGCGACATTCAGACAGGCAGACAGACAGACTGATGGACGCAGTAACAGACATTCAGACACACATTCAAACAAATCGAACAGACAGGCAGACATTCAGGCACGCAGACATTCAGGCAGGCAGGCAGGCAGGCAGACTGGCAGACAGACGGACAGACAGACAGACAGACAGACAGGGAAGCAGACAGACAGGCATGCAGGCAGACAGACAGGAAGACAGACAAACAGACAGACAGACGGACAGACAGTCATTCAGACAGACAGGCAGGCAAACGGACAGACAGACAAACATTCAGACCGACAGACAGACAGACAGACAGTGCGGAGACGTCTCTCACGGAGGGGAGCAGCAGGGATCGGAGTACTTCCAGCAGCAGCCCCAGGGGCAGGCCTTGTAGCTGACCATCAGTTCATTGCGCCTGTCGTACTCGTTGAAGGCGTAGGTGGTGTAGCTGCACACGTCCTCCCCGGACACTGGCACACAGAACACACACACACACACACACACACACACACACACACACACAGATGGTTTGTACAATGTAAGTGATCACACACACACACACACACACACACACACACACACACACACACACACAGATGCATGCATGCATGCATACACACACACGACACACACACACACACACACACACACACACACACACACACACACACACACACACACAAGCATTGTTATGGTAACATTACATGGTGTCGCTATCTGTCATTGTATGTGTCTCCCCCCCCCCCCCACCCCCACCCCCCCCCCACCTCCCCGTGACAGTGAAACTGACACTAATCAGATTGATACGACACGCCGAACAATGGCAACTGTCAGGTGGGGACGGGAGAGGGGGTGAAAGGGGAGAAGATGAGGGGTTGGTAGATCACGGCTCTCCGAGTCACGACTGTTGGAAATCGGATGAGGAGTGATTGCTCCTTTTCATTGTCCTGAATGTTGTTGACAGTGCTTGAAGAAGACCAAAGAGGTCGAAACACGTCGTGCTTTGTCTTGTGATGTGCTTGTCCCCCTTGGCTGTCGGAATCATTACAATTTGTAAGTTCCTTACTTCCGCTTTAGAGCTTTTCCCTTGACCTAGCTTCACAGTTGTCGGAATACAATACAGCCACCTCTGTCTCTCTCCTTGACCTAACTTCACAGCTGTCGGAATACAATACAGCCACCTCTGTCTCTCTCCTTGACCTAACTTCACAGCTGTCGGAATTCAATACAGCCACCTCTGTATCTCTCCTTGATCTAACTTCACAGCTGTCGGAATTCAATACAGCCACCTCCGTCTCTCTCCTTGACCTAACTTCACAGCTGTCGGAATTCAATACAGCCACCTCTGTCCGTCTCTCCCTTGACCTAGCTTCACAGCTGTCGGAATACAATACAGCCACCTCTGTCTCTCTCCTTGATCTAACTTCACAGCTGTCGGAATACAATACAGCCACCTTGTCTCTCCCTTGACCTAACTTCACAGCTGTCGGAATACAATACAGCCACCTCTGTCTCTCTCCTTGACCTAACTTCACAATTGTCGGAATACAATACAGCCACCTCTGTCTCTCTCCTTGACCTAGTTTCACAGCTGTCGGAATACAATACAGCCACCTCTGTCTCTCTCCTTGTCCTAGTTTCACAGCTATCGGAATACAATACAGCCACCTCTGTCTCTCCCCTTGACCTAACTTCACAGCTGTCGGAATTCAAAACAGCCACCTCTGTCCGTCTCTCCTTGACCTAACTTCACAGCTGTCGGAATACAAGACAGCCACCTCTGTCCGTCTCTTCCCTTGACCTAACTTCACAGTTGTCGAAATACAAGACAGCCACCTCTGTCCGTCTAATCGATGAACCTGCGACACGTGAGCACGTGAAAAATGTGAAGTAATAAATAACTTCGCTGGCAGATTTACGCACCTCAGCTTGGGACCACTACCAGTATAGTGATGAAGAAATGAGGTCTTCCTTTTTCATCTGTTGTTTACAGAAAGACCGATGGGCAGTTACAGCAGATTCCGTTAGGATTAACATCTATTGTTTATAGAAAGCTTAAAGACCAATGAGCGGTTACAAAAGAATCCGTTAGGATTAACATCTGTTGTTTACAGAAAGACCAATGGGCAGTTACAGCAGAATCCATTAGGAACAAGGTCCATTGTGTATAGAAACATAATGGACAATTACAGCAGAGTCCATTTCCGACTTGATTCTGAAGCCGCTGAAGAAGACTGAAGTGGGCTGGGGGGGGGGGGGGGGGGGGGGGGGGGGTACATTGTTACAAACAACAGAATCAGAGAAGAAATGAAGAACGCAGAGGAAAACTGGATCGTACAACAATATCAGGAGATTAAAAACAAACACACAAATCAACAAACAAAAGACAAGACAACACCACTGCAGAGTGGACAGGGACAATCTTTGAGGAAGACAGAAGAAAGGACGGATTGATACCATCGCTGAGTGGACAGGGACAATCTTTGAGGAAGACAGAAGACAGGACGGACTGACACCATCGCAGAGTGGACAGGGACAATCTTTGAGGAAGACAGAAGACAGGACGGACTGACACCATCGCAGAGTGGACAGGGACAATCTTTGAGGAAGACAGAAGACAGGACGGACTGACACCATCGCAGAGTGGACAGGGACAATCTTTGAGGAAGACAGAAGACAGGACGGACTGACACCATCGCAGAGTGGACAGGGACAATCTTTGCAGGGACCCATGCCGTCGCACACAGCCCGCGAGAACTGGAGGAACCTGCTGAACCGTTCTTCTGTGTGGTGCCCCAGTGGCTCCCCATGGAGAAGAAGAAGAAGAAGAAGAAGAAGAAGAAGAAGAAGAAGAAGAAGAAGAAAAGGAAGAAGAAGACAAACATGTTCACTGAAAGGTACAACGACGATTGTCCAAAAGAGGGCACCACTAAAATGCACCCATCTAAAAGCGCGCAGTGTGTATGCCAAGAAGAGCGGAAATCCAACGGGGCGCACACATCAATGATGATACAGGGCTACTGATACTGTCATAAAGAGCAGGGTGAATGTGTATGCCGAGAAGAGCGGAATAACAGCGGGGCACACACATCAATGATGATACAGGGCTATTGGTACTGTCATAAAGAACAGGGTGAATGTGTATGCCGAGAAGAGCGGAATAACAGCTGGGCACACACACATCAGTGATGATACAAGGTTATTGGTACTGTCATAAAGAGTAGGCTGATGACTTAACGGCGTTGTACACAAAGTCTACTCACAGAATTTTACTGGAGACAATTAAACATACATATCCAGACAGAGAGAGGGAGAGAGACGGCGAGAGACAGACAGACAGACAGACTGACTGACTGACTGACAGACAGAGAGAAACAGACAAGAAAAGAGAAGAGAAAGAGAGAGAAGAGAGAGAGAGAGAGAGAGAGAGAGAGAGAGAGAGAGAGAGAAAAGAGGTCAAAGTCAAAGTCAAAGTCAAAGAAATTTAATTGTCAGGCCGCTGGCCCATAACAATGAGAGTGAGCGAGCCAGATACACATTAGATTAATTACAGACTATTAAGACATTGGTTTCTCAAACTCAGCGCCTTATACACAAACAGAGAAATATTCATAATCACATGCTCATTTTCATTGGCAAGAATCAAAGAAAGTTTGAATAAAGATGGGTATCTGCAGTACTTATCAGGTATTAATTCATCCCTCAAATCGTTATATTTCGGGCATATGAAAAGAAAATGAACTTCAGTTTCAAGAGCATTTAAACAAAATGGACAATTGTTGTTACGGTTGTTTAGAGATGATTTATATTGCAAGAAGCTGTGTTTTAAGGGAGACATACCAATTCGAAATCTTGCAAGACATTTTCGCAAATACACGTTTTTAAGCTTAAACAAATATACTTTTGGAGAAAATGTAGAACCAAAAGTTGAGTATACATCAAAGAAATTATGGTCTCCAGTGCAGCATGCCAATCTTGTTAAATGAGTCAATAAGTCTAAGTTTAAATTCTGAGAGAAATAGTTTTACGCTTCCCACACCTTGTGCTTCCCAAACTATTCCAAAGCCAAATTTATATAAAACATCTCTAACACGACAAGCCCATGTGACATAATTCTGATTTTGCAATGATAATAACATATTGTAAGCTTTTTTTGGATATCTAGACTCTTCCATAGCAACAAGTCGTAGCCAATAACGTATGCATCGTAAATAAGTGTTTACATAAAGAGGATGCCTACCAGTTTCTCCATATATCAGTTGCCTTGGTGACTTTGGGCTAACCCCCATAAACCGTTTTAGGGCACATAGATGAATTCTTTCGATGGGCTCTTGGTCAATTGATAGTCCCCAGATTTCTGATCCATATGTCAAAATTGGCTGTATTTGGCAATCGAACATCTTGAAAAAAACCTGTGGTGAATGTTCACCTACAGTCCAGAGAACTTTGATTATAGCTAAGATGCCTTTTCTAGCGCGGTTTGCAAGGTCATTAAGTGTGTGAGAAAAGGTAAGCCTTGTTGAAAGATATATACCCAGGTATTTATACATATTGACAATAACTAGTTCTTGTCCATCAAAAGACCATTTCTCGGATAAAGACAAGTATCCACCATTTCGAAAAACAACCACATTAGATTTTTCTAAATTAACAGATAAATCGAGTCTTTTTGCTGTCGTACTTAAGATGTTCAGCTGGTTTTGGAGACCAATCACACTATCAGAAAATAATACAACATCATCTGCAAAAAGTAATATGAGCAATTCAACAAAATCAGGTGACAATTGGATTCCATGTTTTCCATTATTGATAATATCTTTTGTTAGTTCATTTATAAACAGTGAAAACAAAACTGGTGAACACACCTCCCCTTGTTTCAAACCCCGTGGACACAAAAAGGCCTCAGTCAGGTCACCTCCAGTACGCACTTTTGCCATCACAGTATTATACATACTTTTTAATGCTTTTAACAATTTACCATTTAAACCATTCGTATGCAGTATCTTCCATAGCTTATCCCTACACACAGAGTCAAAGGCTTTGCGAAAATCAATGAAGGCTACATATAGTTTCCTATGTCGTAATAACTACTTCTGAATCATGGCTGAAAGTGTAAATATATGGTCAAATGTACTATGATCTTTTCTGAAACCAGCTTGTTCTTCCCCAATTATATTATTGTCATCTATCCACTTTGTGATACGTTTATTCAGAATAAAACTGTACAGCTTGCTACAGATATTTAATAATGATATTCCTCTGTAGTTGTCAGTGTTATTTAAATCTCCCTTTTTATGCAAAGGCTGTATAATTGAAAAACACCACTCATCTGGAAACAAACCATGATCAAAAATAAAGTTAAAGAAGGTTGTAAGAAAAGGTAAAGTTGCTCTATACTATTCTTAAAGAATTCTCCAATTAACCCATCTGGCCCCGAGGCCTTATTGATTTTCAATGCTTTAACAGCATCCCTCACCTCTTCTGTTGAAATTGGCTCGTTTAAAGCTTCGGAATCTCTATCAATAACAATATCTGAACTACGAAATTCACCATTTTGAATATCCGGTGCGTCATTGGGGAGAGAATTAAACACATCTTTGAAATGGTTATACCATTCTTCTAGACTAATTGTAGTTTGTATTCCACATCTTGGACGTACTGAACGGATTGTATTCCAAAATTTCTTTGGGTTGTTCAGGTTATTTTGCAAATCATTGACTATTTTCTCTCTATGCGATTTTTCTTTAGTCTAAGAAGTTCTTTATATTCTCTTCTTTTCTGTGCATATAGTTCCCTGTCTCTGTCGAGATCTGCTTTCTTTTGAGTATACGTAAAATCGTCTTTATAAATATGTACATTGCATATTTTTTCTCAAATTTTGTCGAACAATTTTCCTTTCATGTCTACATTCCTGATCAAACCAAACATGGTGCTTTTTGTCTCGAACAACAGATGTTTTCTTCATACATTCGCCAGCAAAATACAAGCATTCATTAAACTTACTAAGCGCTTCATTTATATTTCTTTGAATCAAAGATATGGCTTGGTGTAGTAAGTTCTTAGCATAGTCGCATTGTATTTTATTTGAAAACTCGATTTTCTTTAGTTCGTCCCATCTATATCTCGTGAGTGTATAAGGTTTGGGCGCTTCTTTTTCTGCGATAGCATCAGACATGGATTCAATATAACAAATCAACAGCTAAATGTTTTGATTCAATCATAGGTAAAATGTTCATGACCTTGCATTTGTGTGACAGATTTTTAGAAACAATAAAATAGTCTACAACACTGCATCCCATTTGTGAAATATATGTAAAACCGCATGGGAAATTTGTTGATTGCAGACCATTCAATATCAACAGATTGAATTCCTGACAAATGTTAATAAGCAACTTTCCAAAAGCATTAACAACAGAGTCATTTGAACATCTTTTGTTATCGTCATCTTTCTCATGTCCTTCATCTTCACTTCTCATTTCATATATCACTTCAACATGATCATTATTTTGAGCATTTGAACAGCCTGTTCTAGAATTTAGGTCACCACAAATAATTAAAGGAATGTCTCCATAATCTCTGACTAAGTCAAGCAACAAATCTTCAAGTAACGTAACACCATTATAAATTTCGGTTTCCTCATAGTAAGGTGAATTCTCTGGAGGAATATACATTCCAACCAACAAGCAGTCTGTAGACGTACTAAACAGCTTGTGTGAAAGTTTTAATACAATTACATTATCAGATTCTACTTCAACACGTTGTACGTATTCAGTGAGTTCTTTACGAACAAAACATATGACCCCACCTGACAGACGACCATGAACATTATCAGATACCTTCACACCTGGTGACACAAATGACAAATGAGATTTTACACTTGAACTAGAAAATGACTGAAGAAAAGTTTCAACAAGAAAAACAAAATCGTACTGACATACAAATGATGATAAATCAAGTTCATTCATGATAGAATGTAAACCTTCAACATTGTAAGTAACAAATGACAAAAACGATTTTGTACATTTTTCATCGACTCTGTTAGAGTTAAGAACACATTCATGACTGTTTTCTGCATGTAATGTAATATCCACTTGATCTGGGCCATGGCCTAACCGCTATTTATCCTGAGTGGTTTTCTCCCTATTGATTCGCTCAGAATCCTTGTTCTGAGCAGATCTGGCTTGACCCAAGTTCCAGTCATAGGGCAGAGTACTCTGCTGTGAAGCAGAACGATTGCGGGTTAGTATGGGTGAATTCTGTGCCCAAGTGTTACCAGTTCTGTTCGCCCTCCCCCTTCCCCTCCCTCCATTTCCGTCCCTCCCCCCACCACAAGGTACGGAGTGCCGTTGACCAGAAAGTGGAGATCCTCTTCCAAAACCTCTCGTTCCCGAGGAGAGTGCTTGCTGACTAAGTGGTGTGCCATGGTCACCTGGTGTGTCGGGAAAGGACTGCTCAGTCTGTCGGTCTTCTTGAGGGCTGGTAGACATTTCAACTGGACCCTCATCCACAGTCTGGTCACACACAGTCATGAGAGCACTGTCCTGGGCTTCTGGTACTCTTGCTGCCATCTCCGCATAGGAAGTGACAGAGGGGATGCAGAGGGGGATGCGTGGGATTCTTGATGTATTCCATGATCATGACTGGGGCGTGTACGGAAATCTTGGACCACCAACTTCCCTTTGGTGTAAAATGCATGCTTTCCTTGTTCTTTGTAGTGGGCCACAGTATCTCGTTGCTGTTTTGTCAGATCTGCCCCAATACGCAAACCATTCAAACGCATCTGATTTTTCCCTTCCCTATCCCTTATGATCAGCATTGCATCTCTCCATCTCTGAAACTTTATAATCATTGGTCGTGGTCTATCCTTTCTAGATGATGTTAGACCTAATCGGTGTGCTCGTTCAAAATCTGTCTCTATCCAGTCTCTTTGTGGAAAATGCCGTCTAAAAAGCGTCTACAACCTTTGAAACACATCTGTCAAAGTTTCACCTGCTTCTTCTGCCATTCCATACAGCAGGAGGTTTGACCTTCTGGAGTAACGCTCTTGTCTTTCAATTTCACCCTGAAGCTTTTTCACTCTGGAATCAATATCATTTTGCCCTTCTTCAATTCTTTTCACACTTTCATTATTTTGCCTGATAGCCACTTCTAGAGAAGATACTTTTCTTTTTATATCTGAGCAGTTTGTATTTACTAAATCTTCAAGTGCTTGGAACTTTTTCTCAAGCTCCTTACCTCGAAAATTGACAGCTTCCAGAGTTTCAGTCAGTTTGTTCAGTTTTCTTTCTAGACCTGAAGTGTGCCTATCCAGTTTGTCTTCCAGACTTCTCACAGAGTCCTCAACAGAGGGGCCAGGATGGGATTCAATGTCGCCACAGAGCAGCAGCAGAAATCGCAGGTTGGGTCCGGGGAGAGAGGTCAGGGATGTAGTTTGCAGAAAAGACATTGTGGACAATGTCAAGACATGGGGTGAGAGTTGGATATCCTTCTGTTCAATAGCACAGTACATATTTGTTGGGGTAATCAGAGGCAAGACATCATACTCATGATGATTTGCACGTACCTGTCCGTTTCCATCCACACAGAGGGTCATGAACACACAGAATGGGCAGCGAACAGGATGAGAGCTGACAGCATAATGTAGACACAAAACACTGCAATGTCCAGACCGCTACACACGTCACCCACTGTCATCTCATTTTCACATTGTCTCTTTCTCCTTTTGATCATTTTCTTATGCAGCAAAGCTGGAAAAATGTTTGTAAACTGCCCCACTGCACAGCGATAGGCTTCAATGCTTATTGTCGTCATGCAGTTTCACCCATTCAAAAGCAGTGAGTAGATAGCACGCACAGTGTTGAATGCAGAGGACGGAGCGAAGCAAAAACACGTCCGTCTCCAACAACAGCTCAGCTTACACTCCAAAGAGAGAGAGAGAGAGAGAGAGAGAGAGAGAGAGAGAGAGAGAGAGAGAGAGAGAGACAAAAAGACAGAGACAAAAAGACAGAGACAGACAGAGGCAAAACACTGCGACAGGAAAGAAACGGAGATGCTCAAATAAAACAAACACATAATCCAGTGTGTACACACGGTCTATAATTCTATGATAATCCTTTAATAATGAGAGAGAGAGAAAGAGAGAGCGAGACAGAGAGAAAGAGACGGGGGAAGAATAGTGGGGAGAAAGAGGGGGGGAGAGATAGAGGGATGAAGGGAGACAGACAGACAGACAGACAAGAAGATGGACAGACAGATGGACACACACACACACACACACACACACACACACACACACACACAAGCAACACACATGACCCCACACATCTCCATACCCAAAGCAACGCAGCATGATTGAAGTCGCCAACAGCCCTATTACAACAGCTTGAAGTTTGAGTCACCTCATCAACACACTACACCTTGAATGTTGGCATCTTCTTGTCACACAAGCGATAGACAGTAATATTGAGTCCGTCGACAAATTTGTCACTCGCGTACAAATTCTGGAGGTCTCGTCTACGAAATTGTCGCTTAAGGCAAATTCGTGGCCTAATTGGAAAATTGTGGCTAAAAGCAAATTGTGGCTAAAAGCAAAATTGTGGCTAAAAGCAAAATTGTGGCTAAAAGCAAACTTGGGCTAAAAGCAAATTGTGGCTAAAAGCAAACTTGCGGCTAAAAGCAAACTTGTGGACACTGCGCTAAAGAGTGACCGACGAGACAAAATTATTCGTCTGTTCTCATTCCACAGGTGGTGGCCGGTGGTGACTGATGCGGACCAGCTGACCTATTTGATGCGGTGTACCTTAGAAAAAAGACGTAGCGACAGTCCCACCCACCTCCCTACTTTCCCATCCCACCCCACCCCACCCATACACACACATACAGAGAGAGAGAGAGCGAGAGAGACACACACACACACACACACACACACACACACCACACACACACAACAGAGGCAGACAGCGAGATACAGAGTGACAGTAAGAGAGAGAGGGGGTGGACGGAGGGAGGATGGAAAGAGAGAGAGAGAGAGAGAGAGAGAGAGAGAGAGAGAGAGAGAGAGAGAGAGAGAGAGAGAAGAGAGCGAGAGAAAAAAAGAGAGAGAGAGAGACAGACAGACAGACAGACAGACAGACAGAGAGAGAGCGAGAATACGAATACGAATATTCTGAGGGCGAACAGACAGGCTGAAAGCTTCCTTACACTATGCCCTAAAAAAACATACAAAGTATAAAGACTTACAGAATGTACAATCATCACAAGGAAAAGGGAAAACAAAATACAAAACATAAAAAAATCCAACACTGAAAATCAAAACGGTTCAAAAGATTAATATCATGAAAAACATATTCTCGACCCTCTTCATCGCGCGCGCGCGCACCACACACACACACACACACACACACACACACACACACACACACACCACACACACACAGACGGACGGACAGACAAACAGAGAAAGTAGGGACAGACAGATAGGGGGGACAGACACGCAGAGAGACAAAGACAGCCAGCCATTTGGACGGCCAGAGAGACAGCCAGCCGGACAGACAGACCGAGAGCGTGTGTGTGTGTGTGTGTGTGTGTGTGTGTGTGTGTGTGTGTGTGTGTGTGTGTGTGTGCGTGTGTGTGCGTGTGTGCGTGCGTGCGTGCGTGCCTGCGTGCGTGCGTGCGTGCGTGTGCGCGCGCGCGCGTGTGCATGTGTGTGCGTGTTTTAGCTGAAAAAATCCTTTGCGAATCCTTGAAGGATACATGCTCGCTCACATTTAGACACTCTCTCTCCTCTCTCTCTCTCTTCTCTCTCTCTCTCTCTCTCTCTCTCTCTCTCTCTCTCTACACACACACACACACACACACACACACACACACACACACACACACACACAGATGAGGGGACGGAGGGACAGAGTAAGGGAGAGAAAGACAGACAGACAGTCAGAGAGATTGACAGATAAAAAGAGACAGGGAGAGATGCATGCACTGACGAAAGAAATAAAGGTAATGTTTAGGCCGTGATAGACAGACAGACAGAGACAGGGGAAGAAAAATAAACATATAGAGACATACAGACAGACAAACAGAGATAGACAGACAGCCTGACAGGCAGACAGAAACAAAACTAAGAGAGATAAAGAGGTAATGTTTAGGCTGTGATAGATAGACAGACAGACAGAGACAGAGAGGGGAAGAAAAATAAAGAGACAGACAGACAGACAGAGATAGACGGACAGCCTGACAGGCAGACAGAAACAAACAGAGAGAAAGAGGTGATGTTTAGGCTATGATAAAGAGACAGACAGACAGAGACAGAGAAGGGAAGAAAAATAAACAGAGAGAGAGACAGAGACAATTCAGCCCAATAGTTCCCTCTTCCGATGTGACACTTCCACTTCAAAATCTGTCGATAACGGAGGCAACTTTCCTTTCCGCGACAATTTTCCAAACAAGGCCTCCGTACGTGTCGCCAGCGACAATTTTCGTTTGGACAAGTCAAGGGTCACAACGCCGTATTGTTGCAGGAAAAAACTGACTGTTTTGACCTATATATATATCTCAATAACATTTCAGTTGCTGCTGCGGTCGCCCTCAGTCACAATGCTTGACTCAGACACACGCGCGCGTGCGCACGCGTGCATACGCTCGTGCTCTTACAATACATGATACATGCCTATACGTATGCGTATAAACAATAAGG
>JAFLJL010005264.1:123463-136015 GCA_018398815.1 Conus ventricosus
TGAAGTGTGGCTGAATGGCGAAGGACAGACAGAGGGAATCAGGTGAGATGATACAATGATCTAGTCTGAAGTGTGGCTGAATGGCGAACGACAGACAGAGGGAATCAGGTGAGACGATACAATGATCTAGTCTGAAGTGTGGCTGAATGGCGAACGACAGACAGAGGGAATCAGGTGAGACGATACAATGATGTAGTCTGAAGTGTGGCTGAATGGCGAACGACAGACAGAGGGAATCAGGTGAGATGATACAATGATGTAGTCTGAAGTGTGGCTGAATGGCGAACGACAGGCAGAGGGAATCAGGTGAGATGATACAATGATGTAGTCTGAAGTGTGGCTGAATGGCGAACGACAGGCAGAGGGAATCAGGTGAGGATGATACAATGATGTAGTCTGAAGTGTGGCTGAATGGCGAAGGACAGGCAGAGGGAATCAATGAAAGAGAAGGCCATGGGCCACAAAATGAACCATGGAAAAGATCACATGACAGAAAGAAAGTGGCCTAAAAAATATGTTAAGGAGAGAGAGAGAGAGACGGGAGGGGGGAGGAGAAAGAAGAGAGAGAGTGGGAGTGAGGGAGGAAGACAGAGAGAAGAGAGAGAGAGAGAAGAGAGAGAGAGAGAGAGAGAGAAGAGAGAGAGAGAGAGAGAGAGAGAAATCAAGGTAGGGAGGTAAGGAAGAGGGGGGGGGTTAAAACAGTTAAAGATCAACACTAACCTTGTAGCAGCTACATCATGTGTGTGTGTGTGTGTGTGTGTGTGTGTGTGTGTGTGTGTGTGTGTGTGTGTGTGTATACATACATACATACATACATATAGATATAGATATATTTCTTCAATCTTAGACATGAGAGCAAGCTTTGTTTATAATTCTATATATATATATTATATATGTATATATATATATGTATATATATATATATATATATATATATATATGTGTGTGTGTGTGTGTGTGTGTGTGTGTGTGTGTGTGTGTGTGTGTGTGTGTGTGTGTGACAGGAGAGACGGATAAGGTTCAGAGTGGTGATCCATTCCGCAGTTGTTTGTCAGGAGTTGCAATCGTTCGTTGTCCAGTGAAACGTGTGGTCTGCTTCTCCCACTGACGAAAGGCAACCGGCTGACAATGTAGCGAGCCATGTGGCTACGTTGGAGTACATGGTAACCGTTTTTCCGATAACTGGTATTATCCCACTAGCCGTCAGAGAGTGATGTCCCTGATCTATGGAGGTTGTTTTGATTTTGTGTCTGCGATTTTTGGTCTGTTTCATTCACCGAGGCTGGTTTTTTGCATATACGTTTTTGTGTATTCGGTTATAAGTGTTTATAGTACCCAAGTGTGTGTTTGAAGAGACGCTTTGTTATATTCCAGGTTGGTAAAAAGGAAATTTATTTTGTAGTAGCCCCGTATAGAGAACGCTTGTGACCATTTTCCGCTTCGTTTTCAAGTTTGCCTTGGTGCTGTTTTGCACGTGTTTTTTGCTCGTGTTCAGTTGTTCATGCAGTTCAGTTGTCCACTCAGTGTAGACGTTTCGGCATGCGCTGGTGTGACCTTTGAACCCGCATATTCTGTGTAATCTGCATATCACATGAGATATCTGAATACCCTGGCGACTGTGATTGGGTTTCCTTGTGCTGTTGTCCTCGATAGAAAGCCTGTTGCTTTAAATAGAATCACACGTGAGGACCTTGTGTTTGCCAACACTAACAGTGCTGCGACAGGTTTGCCGCGTTGTTTTGAGGGTTTATTTTGTTGATTTGAGGGTTGCGCTTTGCAATGTCGAAAACGAAACGCAGCCTGTTTAATTCGCCTTTCTCAGCTAAGAAAGACTCAAGAAATCCCGCACTGAAGAGGTTGAGATATTAATTCACGCTGATCAGGGTATGGAGAAGAAGAAGGAGCAAGTTTCTCTGTTCGATGCTCACAAAATCCATGAGACGGTGGTCACACGCATCAACGAGACATTGAAGGCGTTTACTCCACAGGAAGAAGATGATCCTGCTCTGAAGACTCTCCTGCCTTTGTGACTGCTGTGTCTACTGCTGTGTCTATGGCGATGGTAGAGGTGATGAAGGGGGTGATGGACATGTTGGATCATCGACTGGAGCGCTTAGGGCGTATGGACTCTGCCCCTCTCTGCTGTCATCATGAGAAGTTGGAGGCTGCTATTCGTGGACTGACTTATGAGAACGATCGTCTGCAACAGTATTCCCGCAGAGAATCGGTCCGAATCTTCGGGATTCGGCAGGAGGACGGTGAGACAGCTGAGCAGGTGGAGAAGAAGGCCCTGACTGTGATGCGGGAAGCTGGAGTTGAGGTGGGGGAAGTCGATATCGCTGCCTGTCACAGGGTGGGCAGGAACAGGAGCAGCAAAGGGCCACCTGCAGTGCTGGTGAAGTTCGTGTCGAGACGAAAGCGTCGAGAGCTGATGATGAAGAAGAAGACCCTGAAGGGAAAGAATGGCTATGACAAGGTCTTCATCAACGACGACCTCACACCCCTCCGTTCCCGGCTGATGGGGTACGTCAAAAGCCTCCCTGCCGTGGAGAGGGTGTGGACCATAGATGGGACCATCACACTGTCGCAAGAAATCCATCCCTGGACTTCACCCGGACAACCACCCCAAGCCCGTCACCATAGAGACACCCGACGACCTGTTCCGCTTGGGGGAGACGGAGGTCGACTATGAACGACTGGGCCTGACCCACCTGATCTTCGCCAGGAACCAAGATTTGGAATAGGGCTGCCCTGGGGGTTCAGTCGGCGTTCTACAGGCACACCGTTCCAGCAGTGTTGGGAGTGATGTGAGCGTGTCAAAGTCTGGCTCTGTTAACGAAGAGCCAAGAAAAGATGTGAGAGAGAAAGGAAAAGCTGTTGGGAAAATGAGTATGAATGATGATGCAAAAAGTATGGATGGGTGTGATATGAAGGAGCAAATTAGTGATTTGAATACAAAGGATCTGAAAGTGAGTGATAAGTTCGAACGAATGTCGTGTGTAACCGATATGAAAAATGAGTCTTGTGCTTTGAAAGATATCTCTTGCTTCAGTGCGTACGAATGTATGGATGCGTGGTTATATGACCGTAGCGGCAATGTGAATGTGAATGTTAAGTGTGCAAATCAAAGTGAGAAACGGGTTCTAAATGACAGTGCCACCGAAAGAAGTGAAGACCAGGAAAACTTTATGGTAATGAAACATCAAAACCGGCCTTCTGCTATTGGTGCTACGCTTGGTTATGTCGTTTGTGAGGAGGAGTGTAAGAGTGGGCGGGGGGAATGGGAAAACCAGTGTCAGCACGGGAACAAACTCTTGCATTTCTTCTCAACCCACGAAGGGTGACGGAGTTATTACCCCTATATTAGCACCCGATGTAGATATTATTGATGCACACATTTTTTGTGAGCATGGTTGTGAGTATGGATGTTATGATCATGATCGTGTGTACGACGTAATGTATGATAATAATTTGGTGACAGAACGTAATGATAGAGTAATAAAGGTTATAAATGCTATTGAAAGCCATGATAATTTGACTCATAGTCTAAGTGTATATAATCAATGTGTTGAAGAAAAAGTGTTGACCATGAATGGCTCGAAACTTGATATGATAGTGACTGATAAAAAGGATGTCTGCGAAGTGAAACTGGATAGGAGGGACAGTAAAGATACGGTTGCGGTGTTTGTTGACAAACATGCAAGAGATGTTACTGATGCTACTGAGTGTGGGAAAGGTCTAAAGGAAAGTGGGGGTAGGCATATTGGTAAGGAATACATTGACATTGGTGCTTGTTATCATGATGACAACAGCAATGCTATTTGTACAGATGGTCAGCAAGATAATGCCCCTAGTGATTCAGATAACCATTCTGATAGCAGTGGTTCAAATGATGATGGCAATACTGGTGAAAGTAATGATTTTAGTAATGAGAATAATGACAATAATAGAGAAAGTACAGAAAAAGAAGATGATAATCTTGACAATGAGGGCAGCGAAGCAGATTACCTTTATGCTATTAATGGAGAAATGCCAGATAGATGCCTGAAGTGTGTTGCTCTCAACGTGTGTGGTTTCCTGTCCAAGCTTGCTTTTCCTGATTTTGTGGACTTTATTAACAGGTATGATGTTGTCTGCATCTCAGAAAGTAAACTTGCTGATGTTGATACTGTTGAAATTGATGGATATACTGCGTTTTATAAAAATAGAAGCAAATATAAAAGAAAATCTGGAGGTATACTAGTATTAATAAAAGACTGTTTTGTTCAGCATGTCACTGTCTTGAAGAAAAACGATTTAAAAATACCATTAGTGCTGAGTCTGCAGGTAGCTATAAGTTTGTGGATTTTGATATGTGTCAAAGTGCATTGTTTTTTGCTTTTTGTGACTCATTTTTGAAAAGAAAGTTTTGTGTTGTGTTGCTTATATTGAACCAGAGGGATCACCTTACTTTAATAGAAATGTTATAATGACTTACAAGATACAATTCTGAATATTGGTATTGATAGCATTTGTCTGTTAGGGGACTTGAACTCAAGATCGGGACAGCTAAATGAATTGTTGGTCAATAATTTGTTTGCTGATTGCGTTCTTGATAGAGATTATAACTTTCCTGTTAGGTCATCTGAAGATAGACAGACAAACAATATGGGACATGAATTAATAAGCTTTTGCAAAGCATGTCAGCTTATTATCATGAATGGTAGATCTGGTAGAGATTATGGTAAAGGTAAAACTGACTTGTAAAAATGCATCTGTAGTGGATTACGCTGTAGTTTCTTATGATTTATTTGATAGTGTTGTAGATTTTAGTGTGGATGATTTTAATGAATTATTTTCAGATGTTCATTGCCCTATTACCATAAAGTTTGCAATTGCATCAAGGGGGAAGAACAGAGAAAACAGCGCCGATTTCGCATGCTGACGATGCCAATTCATGCTATGTAAGATGGAATATGCTTTGAAAGCAACTTTTGTTGATGACTTAGATGTTACAAAAATTACATCAATAGAGACTGAGCTAGATGACTTGCTTACAAAACCCAGATAATATTACTGTAAACAATGTAAATAATATTGTGGGCAGAGTTAATGATATATTACTTGAAAGTGCAAATGCACTAAACATGATAAAAAAGAGGAGGAAAGGTGCCAAACCAACTAAAAAGAAAAAGAAGGATAAACCATGGTTTAATGAAATTTGTAAAGTTAAAAGAAACAATTTTTGCCGTTGTAGGAGAAGATGTTTACTTATGAAAAATGATTTATTTTTAAAGGCGGAAAGGGTACGTGCAGCAAAATCATATAAGAAAACAGCTAAAAAAGAAATGAGAAAATATAACCACGAAATGGCTAAACAGCTACGTCAATTACAGTCTAAAGATCCAAAGGCTTATTGGACTATCTTAAATGGACAGAAGAGAAAATCCAACCGTAATCAACCAGCTGCCATGCTTTCTTTGAATTTTTTAAAAATATGAATGTGGATGATGTAGAAGATGCTGACGAAGTTCTGGAAAATGTGTCCTTTAATGACACCAGTTATACCTTTTGGGATAATTTAATCACCGAAAATGAAGTAATGCATTGCATTAAAAAGTTAAAGAAAAACAAAGCCAGTGGACTAGATAATATTGCAATGAATTTCTGAAAAACTCGGCGGTGAAAATGCTAAGATTATATGTCAAATTGTTTAACCTTATATAATTACTGGTAAAGTACCAACTGATTGGGCGCTTGGGGTTATACATCCTATATTCAAAAACAAAGGATGTGTCTTAGACCCTGGTAATTACCGTGGGATAACTATACTATCCTGTTTTGGAAAACTGTTTACAAGTATTTTGAATGAACGTTTAAAGATGTTTATTGAAACATTCGATTTGATTGGTATTGAACAAGCAGGCTTTCGGAATAATTTATCAACACTTGATCACTTGTTTACCTTATATGGCCTGATTGATATTCTGTTGTTTAAGAAGAAGCGTCTATACTGTGCTTTTCTGGATTATGAAAAGGCATTCGACAAAGTTAATCGATCGTTTCTGTGGCATAAATTGATAAAATGTGGTATTAGTAGCAAAATATTAAAAGTTATACAAAATATGTATTCTCAAGCCAAGTCATGTGTATCTGCCAATGGTGATTATTCTGATTTTTTCTGTTCCAATGTTGGTGTAAGACAAGGAGAAAACTTGTCACCTGTATTGTTTGCCTTGTTTTTAAATGATATGAAAGAATTTATGTCTAGCGACATGGCTGGCCTTGTGACTGTCGCAAAAGAAGCAATTGAAATAGGCATAGGCGAATCAGATGTTGACATTTTGTTGAATTTATTTCTCTTATTATATGCAGATGACACTGTGATCTTTTCAGAAACTCCGTTTGGACTACAGAAAGGTTTAAAGTCTATTAAAGAATATTGTGATAAATGGAAATTGAAACTAAATGCAAACAAATGTAAAGTTGTTATTTTTTCTAAAGGTAAGGTTAGACGTTTTCCTGATTTTCTTATAGGTACAGAAAAAACTAGAGGTCGTCCATGATTTCTTGCATCTAGGGTTCGAGGCTGAATTATAATAACCGAATGAATGTTGCTCAACGTGAACTGTTTGACCGAGCCTCTCGAGCAATGTTTGCTTTGATGAGGAAAGCTAAATTATTGATGCTCCCTGCAGACCTAGTGATGGATTTATTTGATAAAACTGTATTACCAATTCTTACATATGGATGTGAAATATTGGGGATTTGACATGAATGATCTTGTCCAAAGATTACAGTTAAAATTTTATAAGCTGGTTCTAAAACTACGACAGTCGACACCTTCTTTCATGGTTTTCGTGTGAAACGGGAAAATTCCCCTTACCGGTCATTGTTAAATCCAGAATGTTATCATTTTGGTTTAACCTTGTATCTAACCACCATAGTTATAAATTATCATTTCTTGTGTATAAATGTCTTCTCAGAATGTATGAATTAAATGTACATGAAAACAAATATATCAAATACATCCATACATTATTAAATGAAATTGGTTTGAGTAATTTCTGGCTAAATCAGAACACACTTGATGTACATCCATTATGGTTTAAAGAGAAAGTAAAAAGATGCCTTAAAGATAGTTTCATACATACCTGGTACACGCATGTTGACAATGATGAATTATATATCAACTATAGAATGTTTAAAACATCATTTGGTGTTGATCCATACTATCTAGTTTTACCACAGAATTACATGGTTACTCTACTAAAATTTAGAACAAACAAATATAATCTGCCTGTAAATAAGCTACGCTATGCTGGCACACCTAGATGTGAAAGAATTTGTGACAAATGTGCTATGCATGATATTGCAGATGAATTTCATTATTTGTTCGTGTGTCCTTTTTTTGATGCAAGAAAGAAAAAAATACCTCCCGGATACTTCTTTGTACGGCCGAATGTTGTTAAATTCAACATTTTGTTTGCATCAAAAAACAAGAAACTCTTAATCAAACTAAAGAATTATATTACAGTTATAAATAGATTTTTCCAATAATTCATATAACTAAATTACAACATTACGCAAAGTTTGCACTATGTATAGGAAAAACTGTCTATGAAATTTTCATTTATGCTTAATATTGTTTGCGTCGTTTGCTCGTTTATTTTGCTTACTTGGTTATGGATATCACTCTGTTCTGATGTGCGATTATTCATTTTGTGTGAATATTGTCTTATATTTCCGTGCCCCATGTGGGTTATGAAATAAAAATAATTGCCTTGCCTTGCCTGTCACCATACAAAAGAAGATGGTTTACCGATTGACAGACGCTATTAGAGAGTGTGTGTGTGTGTGTGTGTGTGTGTGTGTGTGTGTGTGTGTGTGTGTGTGTGTGTGTATGTGTGTGTGTGTTTTGTGTTGTGTGCGTGCGCTTGTGTGTGTATGTGTGTGTGTGTGTGTGTGTGTTGTGTTGTGTTGCGTTGCGTTGCGGTGCGGTGCGGTGCGGTGCGTGCGTGCGTGCGGGTGTGTGTATGCGCGTTGCTATTCAAAGAAAAATGGTTTACAGATTGAGAGCCACTATTATATAGTGAGCGAGGTGAGTGAATATGTGTGTGTGTGTGTGTGTGTGTGTGTGGTGTGTGTGTGTGTGTGTGTGTGGATGCCATTCAAAGAAAAATGGTTTACAGATTGAGAAGACACCATTACATATAGTATGTGTGAGCGTGCTTATGTGCGTGCGTGAATGCATGTACAGGCGCCTGGTGTGTGCATATATGTGTGTGTGTGTGTGTGTGTGTGTGTGTGTGTGTGTGTGTGTGTGTGCGTGTGTGCGCGCGCGCACGCGCGCGCGCGTGTGTGTGTGCGTGCATAAGAGAGATTTAGAGAAACAGAGGATTGAGCAGTCACACACACAAACACCACACACACACACACACACACACACACACACACACACACCACACACACACATACACACACACACACAGGTTCCCCATCATGAGCTGCAGCTCTTTTATTACTCATAAAACATTTTATAACATTCTGTACATGGAGCAAATGAAGTCAATGGTTTCATCATGTTAAAACATTCTGTACATGGAGCAAATGAAGTCAATGGTTTCATCATGTTAAAACATTCTGACATGGAGCAAATGAAGTCCATGATTTCATCATGTTAAAACATTCTGTACATGGAGCAAATGAAGTCCATGGTTTCATCATGTTAAAACATTCTGTACATGGAGCAAATGAAGTCAATGGTTTCATCCTGGAATGCACAGACATCGGGACAAAAGATAGCATCGTCAGAGAAGAAAAAAAAAATCAGCATGGAAATAAAAATGACTGTTGCTCACAAAATGCTTGTTAGCAAAAGATGAACCACTCTCGCAGTTTCTGAACAATTCATGCCAAAGTAAAATAATCGAACAATTCATGCCAAAGTAAAATAATCGAACAATTCATGCCAAAGTAAAATAATCGTGCCATGTCCAAAACTTTTGATGGGAAAGAAGAACGTGTAACTTCCTCAAAAATTTTATGATAAAATAAAATGTTTTCGACCATTTTGAAGACAAAGCACAACATATGTATTTTTTTCAAAACATCTGATGATGAAACAAAATGGCTTCCAAATTACTGGATGCCGAAGTCGATTGACTGCGTGTTTTCTAATACATTTTATGTGAATCCGAAACAGTTTTAAAAGATCTGATGACAAAATGAAAATATTGTGTAGTTTCCAAACGAGGTACTGACGTAGTTAAAGTAATGATGCAGTTTCCAAACCTAACGTATGATGATTCGGATCGATTGTGATGCTTACGAATTGAGAAAGTAAAATATATTGTGGAGCTTCCATAACCTATGTTAAAAATATAAATCGCTTAAAATAAGAATCATTACAAAGTATAAGCATTCTGTATAGTCCAAAACTTTTGACGACAAAGTAAGACAATTGTGTCGTGTCCATAGCGTAGAATGACAAACTTCAATTATTGCTTAGTTTAGAAAAAAAAAAAAAGAAAGAAAGGAATTGATAACAAAGCACAACTGCTGCGCAGCTTACAAAATGACGACAACATGCATTAATGTGTCGTTTCCAAAGCATTTGATGACAAATTCAAACAAGTGGACGATTTCTAAGTAATTGACGATGAAAACAAATACAACAGTGATTTTCTTCCATCTGGTCTGATAAAGAAGGTAAACAAGTTTGCAGTGTCCAAAACATGGGATGACCAAATCATTAATTCTTTGCCAAAATTCGACACCCAAGTGGAGATCATGATCATGCAATCAACGCTCAAAGTAAGTAGAACACAGTCTGCTTTGTCAGCCCTTTCCCCGACCCCCTCCCCTTCGACCCCCCACGTTCTCTCGTTATACAGTCACAAGACCATCATGGACATCACTTTACACACACTTTCCATCAGTCATTCACGCCGAGCCCGCGCAGGCGCTCGCACACATGCACGTGCCCTTCAATTTAACGTCTATCCACATCATGTAGAACCCAAAAAGGAAGAAATGAAAATAAGGTCATCAAGCTTCTGATCAACACAAGCAGTGGTAAACAACATTTCAATGAAATTAGCAAATTAATGTAACCCATGTTGAACAACACTACCCTGCTGTATATAACAAATGACAAGGCTTCGTCTCACAGAAGGAGGCGGGGGGGGGGGGGCGTATCTAAAACCCTATCTATGGAAGACATAGGCAAACAATAATTTCATGTACCTGTGGCGAAAAAGTATGTGACCGTTTGCTAGTTTAAAGCTAACGTTTCTAGAAAACTTTCTTGTTAACGTGCTTCGTAAAAGATAATTTCACACACCTGTAGTGGAAAAGTATATGATCGTTTGAACGTGTAAAGCCAACGTTTCCAGAAAATGTTCTGTTCAAAGTGCCAAACAACAATCATTCCATGTAGCCTACCGGCGGGGGAAAACTATGTGATCGTTTGCAAGTTTAAAGCTAACGTGTCCAGAACACTTTCTTTTCAAAGTGCTGTGTAGCAATAATTTCATATACCTGTAATGGAAAACGTATGTGATTGTTTGCAAGTTTAAAGCTAGCGTTTCCAGAACACTTTCTTTTCAAAGTGCTGTGTAACAATAATTTCATATACCCGTGATGGAAAACGTATGTGATCCTTTGCAAGCTTAAAGCTAACGTTTCTAGAAAATATTCTTTTAAAATTGCAAAGTAACAATAATTCCACATAGCCTACCTGTAAAAAAAAGTATGTGATCATTTGTCAGGTTAAAGCTACCGTTTCTAGAAATCTCTCTTTCACAAAAGCTAGGTAACAATAATTTCATAAACCTATAGTGGAAAAGTATGTGATCATTTGCTAGTTTAAAGCTTACGTTTTTTTTTAAAAGCTGGTAGTTCAGAGAGGTTAGTGGTCCGACATTGGTCAACTGTGATAGCAGAGAGCTCTCACAGTGGTATCAAACATCAGCTGTTGGGTGACTGCATGGGTACGTACAACATAACCAGAATCCGGTTTCTTTTTGAATTGTGCTCAGCCAGCGTTTTGTACTAATCTGTATACCCTCCTTAACAGATAGTGGGAATAATAAAAGAAAAAAACTGCATTCAATCTCTCTCTCTTCTCTCTCTCTCTCTCTCTCTCTCTCTCTTAAACACACACACGCGCACATACACTCGCATACACACGTACTCTTACACACATGCATATATATATATAGTCATATGTACATATATATACAATCACAGTGCGCCCACAAACGCACACTGGTTGAAACAGACGTGCACCATTTTGTGATCACAGCAGATTTTGCACGACTCGAATCCAGTCACCTTTCGCCCTGCAAAACAAACCTATGAAAGCTAGCAAGCAAGCAACCGACCAACGCATACAACTCAAGCCAGAATGAGGGCTCTCTGATTAGCACTGAACGCAGACAGAAACAACATACTGAACAGTCTAGACCGTGGAGTCGTTTGACAAAAAGCGGTACCGTAGAATAGCGACGTGCTGAAAGTTTTTAGAGAAGTATACCAGAGACAGGGTACTGGCTGCAAGGACACTGATGTGGGCCAATAGTAACAGCGTGTCCCTCGCTAAAACAGTATCAAAAATAGTTGATCTCTTCTCGACTGTTACCAATATTGATCTGTGTGGTGGTTAGTGTGTGTGTGTGTGTGTGTGTGTGTGTGTGTGTGTGTGTGTGTGTGTGTGTGTGTGTGTGTGTGTGTGTAGGCGCAGCAGGTGCAGCTTTGCCTACCTAAGATGCCCAGTGCCGCGGGCACACAGTAACGCACTCTCCGTTCACCTCCACCCAGCGCGCTCCCACTTTCCGCCTGGCTCTGTGGATCCCTTGGCCTGCCAGCAACACCCGCACCACAAAGATCCTGAACCGATCCACGGGATCTGGATCGCTGGAAAGATGCATCGTGGACCTAGCTGCCTCTTGCCTGGAATCTACATGCCACTTGGCCCCTCTGTCCACTCTGCGAACCATCATGGGACATTATTCTACGACAAATCTCCACCCTCCTCCTCCTCTCCACCCCCCACCCCTTATCTCTTCCGCACCCCCCTTCCCCCCCCCCCCCCCCCCCCCCCCCCCCCCCCCACCCTATCCCCCCAATTCTTTCCCATCAAGCCCTAGAACCCTATCCCTAACTCTCCGCCCTTCCTCGGAAATACGACAAGGGCTGGATAGATCAAACAGAAGAAATAGGACAAGGGCTGGATAGATCAAACAGAAGAAATAGGACAAGGGCTGGATAGATCAAACAGAAGAAATAGGACAAGGGCTGGATAGATCAAACAGAAGAAATAGGACAAGGGCTGGATAGATCAAACAGAAGAAATAGGACAAGGGCTGGATAGATCAAACAGAAGAAATAGGACAAGGGCTGGATAGATCAAACAGAAGAAATACGACAAGGGCTGGATAGATCAAACAGAAGAAATAGGACAAGGGCTGGATTGATCAAACAGAAGAAATAGGACATGGGCTGGATAGATCAAACAGAAGAAATACGACAAGGGCTGGATAGATCAAACAGAAGTTCGTGTTTACATAC
>JAFLJL010005264.1:146882-151882 GCA_018398815.1 Conus ventricosus
TAACAGTACGTGTAATAACCTTCATAGTATACAGTTTAATAACCTTCATAGTATACAGTGTAATAACTTCACGTATACAGTTTAATAACCTTCATAGTATACAGTGTAATAACCTTCATAGTATACAGTGTAATAACCTTCATAGTATACAGTGTATAACTTCACATATACATTAAACTTCAAGTATACAGTTTAATAACCTTCATAGTATACAGTTTAATAACCTTCATAGTATACAGTGTAATAACCTTCACAGTATACAGTTAATAACCTTCATAGTATACAGTTTAATAACCTTCATAGTATACGTGTAATAACCTCATAGTATACAGTGTAATAACCTTCATAGTATACAGTTTAATAACCTTCATAGTATACAGTTTAATAACCTTCATAGTATACAGTGTAATAACCTTCATAGTATACCGTTTAATAACCTTCATAGTATACAGTTTAATAACCTTCAAAGTATACATTTTAATAACCTTCATGGTATACAGTTTAATAACCTTCATAGTATACAGTTTAAGAACCTTCATAGTATACAGTTTAATAACCTTCATAGTATACAGTGTAATAACCTTCATAGTATACAGTTTAATAACCTTCAAAGTATACAGTTTAAGAACCTTCATAGTATACAGTATAAGAACCTTCATAGTATACAGGTTAAGAACCTTCATAGTATACAGTTTAATAACTTTCATAGTATACAGTTTAAGAACCTTCATAGTATACAGTGTAAGAACCTTCATAGTATACAGGTTAAGAACCTTCATAGTATACAGTTTAAGAACCTTCATAGTGTACAGTTTAAAAATCTTCATAGCGTACAGTTTAAGAACCTTCATAGTATACAGTTTAAGAACCTTCATAGTATACAGTTTAAGAACCTTTATAGTATACAGTTTAAGAACCTTCATATTATACAGTTTAAGAACCTTCACAGTATACAATTTAAGAACCTTCATAGTATACAGTTTAAGAACCTTCATAGTATACAGTTTAAGAACCTTCATAGTAACAGTTTAAGAACCTTCATAGTATACAGTGTAATAACCTTCATAGTATACAGTTTAAGAACCTTCATAGTATAGTTTAATAACCGTCATAGTATACAGTGTAATAACCTTCATAGTATACAGTTTAAGAACCTTCATAGTATACAGTTTAATAACCTTCATAGTACAAACTTCAAAGAAAAATTACTGTACCGCCGAACGAAAGCGACAAACAAATCACAAACAAAACACGACGCGTTTCGATCTCTTTGGTCTTCTTCAGGCAAGACAAACAATATTGAACACAACCAAAGTGAAGAACAAAAAAAATTTATCTCCTCATAGACATACTTCATAGTATAGCAAGAATGCACTCTGGTTTTTTAGAAAAGGGCTTACTTAACAGCAAGGCATCGACGCTTTCTGAATGGTGAGGCAACAGGGTGTATCGTAAATCGCTATAAATATTTTGGCATGTTTTTTACCACCCGTTTTAGATTTTTTTTTTCCCCAGGAAGTCAAGAGCTTGCAAGCATAGCAAAACGTGCCGATGTATTTTGAGAAAATTGTGTATACTTAACAATAATTCTTTAGTTGTGTTACTTACTCTTTTCGATGCTCAAGTTCAGCCATTTGAGTTATGGATTATGGATACATCTGTTTGCTTTTAAAAGATTTTTGGGACTTCAGCCTACAACGCCAAATGATCTTATGCATTGCATGTGGGGGGGGGGGGGGGGGGATACAGGTCGACATCCTATACACATCAACTCATATTGGTTACTGGTTTGAAATTCTGCGTATGCAAGAGAAAAGATTACCACATAAGGCGTATAAATAAAGAGGAAAGAAATGTTGGTATCTGACATCCATAATGTTCTCTTTTTTTTCTCCATGAAAATGAGTTCGGGTTTGTTGAAGTCAATCAAGGTGTTGAAAATATCAATATCTTTTTCTTTCTTTTTTTTAAAAGAATTCCGTCAAAAGTTGATTGCTAACAGATGGCAAAATTAGGAATATCACATTCAAAACAGTGACAGACCATTTACAGGCCATTGAAATCGTCTATGAATTGGTAAGTATACCTTTTGCTGGACATTGACAGACATTTAAAGAACTCTATGACAAGAACGGCATTCGGAATAGGCGACATATTCGCACAGAGGCATCGGTACACTAAAAATTGATGAAGACGTTATAAAAGCACCCATTCTGCTGTACTGTCCTGCCTCCCTTGTCAATGATTTGGTTCCCCGAAAAACTTTTTTTTTTAAAAACAAGTCTGTTAAATGTTGTACTGCTCACGGCAAATCGAATTAAAAACATATTGAAGAATATTAGCATATATTTGTATACAACATTTAAAAGATGCATTATATTACTGGTTTTTTATTGTTGATTACGCACTCAGGAAGGATTAATGCCCAATGTCTTTTGTCATGTGTGTAATTGTCTAATTATTCATTATTTAAGCACAAGTATCGTCAATGTACTATATCTTTTCAGAAGAGGCCGTGGCCTACACCGAAGACACCTCCACTCCCCCTCTCTGTCTGTCTCTGTCCGTCTCGCTCTCTCACTCCCTCTGTCTGTCTCTGTCGTCTCGCTCTCTCACTCCTCTCTCTCTCTCTGTCTGCCTGTTTTGTCTCTCCCTCCATCCCTTTTTCTCTCTCCCTCTCTCTTCCCCCTCTCTCACTCCCTCTCTCTCTCTCTCACTCACTCCCTCTCTCTCTCACCCCCTCTCTCTTTCTCTCCCTCTCTCCCCACTCTCTCTCTCTCTCTCTCTCTACCCCTCTCTCTCCCCCTCTCTATCCCTCCCCCTTCTTTCTCTCTACCACCCCCTCTCTCTCCCCCCCCCCCCACCCCTCTCTCTCAGCTCACCCGAGGAGGAGGAGGCGGTGATGTGGACGGCGCCAGCCCCGGGTGAGGGCGGGGTACCTGACGGCCATGACCCCCGCAGTCTGCTGGCTCTCTCGCCGGCAGAAGTAGCAGTAGCAGCAGCACAGGCCCGCCACCAGGGCCGCCAGCACGAGGAAGCCGCCCACCACACAGCCCACGATCAGCCCAACCCTGCAGGGTGGGGAAACAAGCAGTCTCATCAGGAAGGGGAGGAAGAAGAGGAAGGAGGAAGAAGAGGAAGGAGGAGGAAGAAGAGGAAGGAGGAGAGGCAGGGGAGGAGGAGGAAGGAAGAACAGGAGGAAGAAGAGGAAGGAGGAAGAAGAGGAAGGAGGAGGAGGAGGAGAAGGGGGAGGAAGAAGAGGAAGAAGAAGAGGAAGGAGGAGGAAGAAGAGGAAGGAGGAGGACGACAATGATGATGATGATGACGATGATGATGATGCTGACCATGCAGCAGAAGCAGAAAGAGACCTCCAACGATGAGCATCAGAGGAACCCACCAACCTCACAGCCCACGATCATTCCCACCCTGCCCACTGACACCTCACAGCCCACGATCATTCCCACTCTGCCCACTGACAAACCATCCTCACAGCCCACGATCATTCCCACCCTGCCCACTGACACCAACCTCATAGCCCACGATCATTCCCACCCTGCCCACTGACAAACCAGCCTCACAGCCCACGATCATTCCCACCCTGCCCACTGACAAACCAACCACACAGCCACGATCATTCCCACCCTACCCACTGACAAACCATCCTCACAGCCCACGATCATTCCCACCCTGCCCACTGACACCAACCTCATAGCCCACGATCATTCCCACCCTGCCCACTGACAAACCAACCTCACAGCCCACGATCATTCCCACCCTACCCACTGACAAACCAACCTCACAGCCCACGATCATTCCCACCCTGCCCACTGACACAAACCATCCTCACAGCCCACGATCATTCCCACCCTGCCCACTGACAAACCAACCTCACAGCCCACGATCATTCCCACCCTGCCCACTGACAAACCAACCACACAGCCCACGATCATTCCCACCCTGCCCACTGACAAACCAACCTCACAGCCCACGGTCATTCCCACCCTGCCCACTGACAAACCAACCTCACAGCCCACGATCATTCCCACCCTGCCCACTGACAAATCATCCCCAAATCCCACGATCATTCCCACCCTGCCCTCTGACAAACCAACCTCACAGCCCACGATCATTCCCACCCTGCCCACTGACAAACCAACCTCACAGCCCACGATCATTCCCATCTGCCCACTGACAAACAAACCTCACAGCCCACGATCATTCCCACCCTGCCCACTGACAAACCAACCTCACAGCCCACGATCATTTTCCCCCCCTGCCCACTGACAAACCAACCTCACAGCCCACGATCATTCCCACCCTGCCCACGGACACAAACCAACCTCACAGCCCACGATCATTCCCACCCTGCCCACTGACAACCAACCTCACAGCCCACGATCATTCCCACCCTGCCCACTGACAAACCAACCTCACAGCCCACGATCATTCCCACCCTGCCCACTGACAAACCAACCTCACAGCCCACGATCATTCCCACCCTGCCCACTGACAAACCAACCTCACAGCCCACGATCATTCCCACCCTGCCCACTGACAAACCAACCTCACACCCCACGATCATTCCCACCCTGCCCACTGACAAACCAACCTCACAGCCCACGATCATTCCCACTCTGCCCACGGACACAAACCAACCTCACAGCCAACGATCATTCCACCCTGCCCACCGACAAACCAACCTCACAGCCCACGATCATTCCCACCCTGCCCACTGACAAACCAACCTCACAGCCCACGATCATCCCCACCCTGCCCACTGACAAACCAGATGCTGCCGGTGAAGCTCATGCTGGTGAAAAAGGGAAAGGAAGAAAGAGAGAAAGGTGGGTGGAAAGCAGAGCCAGACCGAGAAAGAAAGGGGAAAGAAATTGTAGGAGAAGAAATGTGGAAAGAGACAAAAAGAAGAAAAAAGGAAAGACTGGAGGGGGGGGGGGGGGGGTGACGGGAGGGTGAGGAGGATGCCAGAAAGATAGAGAGGA
>JAFLJL010005264.1:159382-160435 GCA_018398815.1 Conus ventricosus
GTGGAGGTGGTGTGTGTGTTGTAGGTGCCGTGGTGGAGGTGGTGTGTGTGCGTGTTGTAGGTGCCGTGGTGTAGGTGCTGTGTGTTGTAGGTGTCGTGGTGGAGGTGGTGTGTGTGTGTTGTAGTGTCGTGGTGGAGGTGGTGTGTCTGTTGTAGGTGCCGTGGTGTAGGTGCTGTGGTTTGTAGGTGTCGTGGTGAAGGTGGTGTGTGTGTTGTAGGTGCCGTGGTGGAGGTGCTGTGTGTTGTAGGTGCCGTGGTGGAGGTGTGTGTGTGTGTTGTAGGTACCGTGGTGAGGTGGTGTTGTGTTGTAGGTGTCGTGGTGGAGGTGGTGTGTGTGCTGTAGCTGTCGTGGTGGAGGTGGTGTGTGTGTTGTAGCTGTCGTGGTGGAGTGGTGTGTGTGTTGTAGCTGTCGTGGTGGAGGTGGTGTGTGTTGTAGGTATCGTGGTGGAGGTGATGTCTGTTGTAGGTGTCGTGGTGGAGGTGATGTGTGTTGTAGGTGTCGCGGTGGAGGTGGCGTGTCTGTTGCAGGTGTCGTGGTGGAGGTGGTGTGTCTGTTGTAGGTGCCGTGGTGGAGATGGTGTGTGTGTGTTGTACGTGCCGTGGTGAGGTGCTGTGTGTTGTACGTGCCGTGGTGGAGGTGCTGTGTGTTGTAGGTGTCGTGGTGGAGGTGCTGTGTGTGTGTGTGTGTGTGTGTGTGTGTGTGTGTGTGTGTGTGTGTGTGTGTGTGTGGTGTGTGTGTGTTGTAGGTGTGGTGGAGGTGGTGTGTGTGTTGTAGGTGCCGTGGTGGAGATGGAGTGTGTGTGTGTGTGTGGTGTGTGTGTGTGTGTGTGTGTGTGTGTGTGTGTGTGTGTTTGTGTTGTAGGTGTCGTGATGGAGGTGTGTGTGTGTTGTAGGTGCCGTGGAGGACGTGGTGTGTGTGTTGTAGGTGCAGTGTGGAGGTGGGTGTGTGTGTTGTATGTGTCGTGGTGGAGGTGGTGTCTGTTGTAGGTGCCGTGGTGGAGGTGGTGTGTGTGTGTGTGTTGTTGTGTGTTGTGGGTGTGTGTTGTGGTGTTTT
>JAFLJL010005264.1:160535-170535 GCA_018398815.1 Conus ventricosus
GGGCCCAAAGGCCAAAAAGGAAGCATTGGGGGGGGTTTTGGGAGCAGGGAAAAGGGGGAAGGGATATATGATCGCCCCCCCCCACTATTTTGTTCCATTTGAATGTCAGCCACCCCACTGATCTCTACCCCTTTTTCCGCACCACCACTACTACCAACACCACTTGACCTCTCTTACTCCATATCATCACTATCATATCATCATATCACATCATTCATCCCCCAAGGGTACTAACAACCCACTTCACCTCTCCTTACACCACCCCACCTCATCTCATCACATCATACATCCATTCATCCAAGGGTCAACTCCCCAAACCACTTCACCTTCATTATTTTCTCATCACACATCATCACATCATCATCATCACTCATCCAAGGGAACAAAAACCCAACACCACCTCACCTCCTTTATACTATCATTACATCGTCATCCCCCCAAGGTACTACTACCAACACCACCGCACCTTCATTATTTTTATTTTTATTTTTTTTTTTGCTGCCCAACCTCTGCGCCCCCCCCAAAGCAGTGCCCCCAGCCGCTCATTCCCGCACCCCTCCATCCACAGCCCGTCGGCCCCGCCGCACCCCCCGGCACCAGCAACCCACGGGGAGTCAAGCAAGGTTAAACAACCCCCCGGGGGAGACACTGCAAGCTCCGATCCTTTCGGTGGTGTTCAGGGGCGCCTGCGTAAAACATATGCAGGACACCCCCTAAACCCCCTCTGGACAAAATTGCTGTCCGGAGCCGGCGTGAGGAGCTCTCTCTCCGGGGGCGCCACCAGTCCGCGACCGCAGCCCCCGGACTCGCCGATCCCGGTACCCCAGGGAAACCCAAAACCAAAACCCCACAGAGGGGAGGGGACATGGGGGAATTGAGGCCCCAGAGAGCAGGGATGAAGGGGCCACAGAATTTGAGACATTTTTTTTAATGCGATAATGAGAATGAGGGGATTTTTAAAATGATCTACGGGTTCCCATTTCGGTCTGAGACTAATGCAGGGGGGGTACTCTACGTTCCTTTCATAATTTAAAACCCGGGGTCAACCAGGCCCCCGAGAACAGGCACCCGCATGTTTGGCGAAATTTTAGCAGCCTCTCAAAAGCACCTTTAGTGGATAAACTCGACTGGGGTCCCCCGTCTTCCCAATGGCCCCCCAGCAAACTCAAATTGGGTAGGGCCGGTCGGGGCCGAAAAAACCCACATGACTTCTGAGGGATTCGAACCACGAAACCCCCCTTTCCCCCTAAAGCCCGGGGGGAAAAGTTTTTTGCCCCGACGGGGTAACCACCCCTTCCGCCACCGGGGCCCCCCGGGGCCTTTTTTTGGTTTTCACCTTCCCCCCACTTAAAAAATTAAACTATCCCTTTTCCCCCCCCTTTCCCAAAAATTTTTTTTTTTTCCAAATGAGTGGTGTTTTTTCAATTATACAGCCTTCGCATAAAAAGGGAGATTTAAATAACTCTGACAACTACAGAGGAATATCATATATTAAATATCTGTAGCAAGCTGTTACAGTTTTATTCTGATAAACGTAAACACACAAAGTGGATAGATGACAATAATATAATTGGGAAGAACAAGCTGGTTTCAGAAAAGAATCATAGTACATTGACCAAATATTTACACTTTCAGCCATGATTCTGAAGCTACTAGTTATAACGACATAGGAAACTATATGTACCTTCATTGATTTTCGGCAAAGCCTATTGAGACTCTGTGTGTAGGGATAAGCTATGGAAGATACTGCAATAACGAATGGTGTTAAATGGTAAATTGTTGAAAAGCATTAAAAAGTAATTATAGAATACTGTGATGGTCAAAAGTGCGTACTGGAGGTGACCTGACTGAGGCTTTTGTGTCCACGTGGTTTTTTGAACAAGGGGGGTGTGTTCACCCAGTTTGTTTTCATCACTGTTTATAAATGAACTAACAGAAGATATTATCAATAATGGAAAACATGGAATCCAATTGTCACCTGCTTTTGTTGAATTGCTCATATTAACTATTGCAGATGATGTTGTATTATTTTCTGATAGTGTGTGATTGTCTCCAAAACAGCTGAAACATCTTAGTACGACAGCAAAAGACTCGATTTATCTGTTAAAATTTAGAAAAATCTAATGTGTTGTATTTGGCGGTAATGGTGGATACTTTCTTTATCCGAGAAATGGTACTTTGATGGACAAAGAACTAGTTATTGTCAATCGTATAAATACCTGGGTATATATCTTTCAACAAGGCTTTACCTTTTCCACACACTTAAAAACAAAGGGACCTTGCAAACCGCGCTAGAAAAGGCATCTTAGCTATAATCAAAGTTCACGTGAACTGTAGGTGAACATTCCACCACAGGTTATTATCAGAAGTTTCGATTGCCAAATACAGCCAACTTTGACATATGGATCAGAAATCAGGGGACTATCAATTGACCAAGAGCCCCATCGCAAGAATCATCTATGTGCCCTAAAACGGTTTATGGGTGTTAGCCCAAACAGTCACAAGCAACTGATATATGGAAGAAACTGTTAGGCAACCTCTTTATGTAACACATAATTACGATGCATAACGTTATTGGCTACGGACTTGTAGCCTATGGAAAGTCTAGAATCCAAAAAAAGCTTACAATATGTTATTTATCATTGCAAAATCAGAATTATGTCACATGGCTTGTCGTGTAGAGATTTTTTATATAAAATTGGGCTTGGAATAGTTTGGGAAGCACACGTGTGGAAGCGTAAAACTATTTCCCAGAATTAAACTTAGACCCCTTATTGACTCATTTAAAAACCAAAGAAAATTTGGCACGCTGCACATGGAGACCCATAATTTCTTTGATGTATACTCAACTTTTGGTTCTACATTTTCTCAAAAGTATATTTTTATTTTTAGGGTTTAAGCTTAAAAACGTGTATGTTGCGAAAAAGTCTAGCAAATTACGAATTGGGTAATGTCTCCTTAAAACACAGCTCTGCAATATAAATCATGCTCTAAACAACCGTAACAACAATTGTCCATTTTGTTAAATGGCTCTGAAACTGAAAGTTCATTTTCTTTTCATATTCCCGAAATATAACGATTTGTCGGGATGAATTATTACCAGATAAGTACTGCAGATACCCATCTTTATTTCAAACTTTGCTGGGTGGCTGCCAATGAAAAAGAACATGTGATTATGGAAATATTTCCTCTGTTTGTGTATAAGGCGCGAGTTTGAGAATACCCATGTCTTAATAGTCTGTAATTAATACTAATGTGTAAACTGGCTAGCTCACTCTCATTTTTAGGCCACGCTGCAATTAAATTTCTTTGACTTTGACTTTGACTTTGACTCTCTCTCTCTCTCTCTCTCTCTCATCACCTCTCTCTCTCTATCTCCTTTCTCTGTCTGTTTTCTCTCAAGTCTTGTCATCAGTCATCAGTTCCTGTCTGTCTGTCTGTCCTCCGCCGTCTCTTCTCACCTCCTCATGTCCCTGATATGTAATGTTTAAATGTCTCCAGTAAAATTCGTGAGTAGAACTTTGTTAGCAACGCCGTTAATCATCAGCCTACTCTTTATTACAGTACCAATAAACCTGGTATCATAACTGGGGGTGAGTGTGCCCACTCTGTTGATTTCCGATCTTCTCGGCATACACATTCACCCTTTCTTTATGACAGTACTCATAGCCCTGTATCATCATTGAGTGTGAGTCCCGGCTGTTATTCCGCTCTTCACGGCAAAAACATTCACCCTGCTCTTCATGACAGTATCAGTAACCCGTATCATTCATGGATGTGTGCGCCCTCCGTTGGATTTCCCTCATCTGGCATACACACTGCGCGCTTTTAGATGGTGCATTTATGGTGGCCCTCTTGGACAATCGACGTTGTACTTTCAGTGAACAATGGGGGCGTCTTCTTTCCTTTTCTTGCTTCTTCTTCTTCTTCTTCATCTTCTTCTTCCATCTTCTTCTCTTTCCTTCTTCTTCTCCATGGGGAGCCACTGGGCACCACACAGAAGAACGTTCAACAGTTCCTCCAGTTCTGCTGCGGGCTGTGTGCCGACGGCATGGGTCCCTGTGCAAAGATTTCCCTGACCACTCTGCGATGGTGTCAGTCCAGTCCCTGTCTTTCTGTCATCCCCTCATAAGAAGGTCCTGTCCACTCCTGCGATGGTTTCAGTCCGTCCTGTCTTCTGTCTTCCTCAAAGATTTCCCTGTCCACTTCTGCGATGGAGTCAGTCCGTCCTGTCTTCTGCTCCTCAAAGATTGTCCCTGTCCACTCTGCGATGGTGTCCAGTCCGCCTGTCTTCTGTCTTCCTCAAAGATTGTCCCTGTCCACTCAGCGATGGTATCAATCCGTCCTTTCTTCTGTCTTCCTCCAAAGATTTGACCTGTCCCACATCTGCAGTGGTGTTGTCTGTCTTTTGTTTTGTTGATTTTGTGTGTTTGTTTTTAATCTCCTGATATTGTTGTACGATCCAGTTTTCCTCTGCTTCTTCATTTCTTCTCTGCTTCTGTTGTTTGTAACAATGTACCCCCCCCCCCCCCCCCCCCCCAGACCCACTTCAGGTCTCCTTCACGTTCAGAATCAAGTCGGAAATGGACTCTGCTGGTAATTGTCATTATGTTTCTATACACAATGGACCTTGTTCCTAGATGATTCTGCTGTAACTGCCCATTGGTCTTCTGTAAACAACAGATGTTAATCCTAACGGATTCTTTTGTAACCGTCATTGGTCTTAAGCTTTCTATAAACAATAGATGTTAATCCAACGGAATCAGCTGTAACTGCCCATCGTCTATCTGTAAACCACAGATGAAAACGGAAGACCTCATTTCTTCATCACTATACTGGTAGTGGTCCCAAGCTGAGGTGCGTAAATCTCCAGCGAAGTTATGTCATTAGCTTCACATTTTTCATCGGCTCACGTGTCGCAGTTCAATCGATTAGACGGACAGAGGTGGCTGTCTTGTATTTCGACACTGTGAGTTCGGTCACGGGAAGAGACTGACAGAGAGTGGCTGTCTTGTATTCCGACAGCTGTGCAGTTAGGTTCAAGGAGAGACGGACAAGGTGCTGTTTGAATTCCGACAGCTGTGAAGATAGGTCAAGGGGAGAGACAGAGTGGCTGTATTGTATTACCGATAGCAGTGAACTAGGAAAAGGAAGAGAAACGATGTGGCTGTATTGTAATCCGAACAGCAGTGAAACTGTCACGGAGAGAGACCAGAGATGGCTGTAATGTATCCGACAATTGTGAATTTAGGTCACGGAGAGAGACCAGAGGTGGCCTGATTGTATTCCGACAGCTGTGAAGTAGGTCAAGGGGAGAGACAGAGGTGGCTGTATTGTATTCCGACAGCTGTGAAGTTAGATCAAGGAGCGAGACAGAGAAGTCTGTTTGTATTCCGACAGCTGTGAAGCTAGGTCCAAGGGAAGACGGACAGAGGTGCTGTATTGAATTCCGACAGCTGTAAGTTAGGTCAAGGAGAGAGACGGAGGTGGCGTATTGAATTCCGACAGCTGTGAAATTAGATAAAGGGAGAATACAGGGTGGCTGTATTGAATTCCGACAGCTGTAAAGTTTGGTCCAAGGACGAGACGAGAGGTGCTGCATTGTATTCCGACAGCTGTGAAGTTAGTCCAGGAGAAACAGAGTGGCGTAATGTAATTCCGACAACGTGAAGCTAGTCAAGGGAGAGCTCTAAAGCGGAATTAAGGAACTTACAAATTGTAATGATTCCGACAGCCAAGGGGACAAGCACCTTCACAAGACAAAGCACGACGTGTTTTCGACCTCTTTGGGCTTCTTCAGCACTTCTGTCAACAACATTTCAGGACAATGAAAAGGAGCAATCACTCATCATCCGAATTCCAACAGTCGTACTCGGAGATCCGGATCTACCAACCCCTCATCTTCTCCCCTTTCCCCCCCTCTCCCGTCCACCTGACAGTTTCCATTGTTCGGCTGTCGTATCAACTGATTAGTGTCAGTTCACTGTCACGGGGAGGTGGGGCGGGGGGTTGGGTGGGGGGGGGGGGGGAGACACACATCCAATGACAGAATATCGACACCATGTAATGTTACCATAACAAATCATGTGTGTGTGTGTGTTGTGTGGTGATGTGTGTGTGTGTGTTGTGGTGTTGTGTGTGTGTGTGTCTTTGTTGTAATGCCTCATGCAAGCATCTGTGTGTGTGTGTGTGTGATGTGTGTGGTGTGTGTGTGTGTGTGTGAGATCACTACATTGTACAAACATCTGTTGAGTGAGTGTGTGTTGGTGTGTGTTGTGTGTGTGTTCTGTGTGCCAGTGACCGGGAGGAACTGTGCACTACACCACCTACGCCTCAACCGTTAACGACAGGGCGCAAATGAACTGTATGGCACGACAGGAAGGCCTGCCCCTGGGGCTGCTGCTGAAGATACTGCCGATCCCCACCCCTGCTGCTTCCCCTCCGAGAGAGACGTCTCCGCACTGTCTGTCTTCCTGTCTGTTCGGTCTGAATGTGTGGTGCTGTACGTGTCCTATTGCCTGCCTGTCTGTCTGAATGACTTCCTGTCCGTCTGTCTGTCTGTTTGTCGTCTTTCTCCTGTCTGTCTGCCTTCAGCCTGTCTGTCTGCTTCCCTTCTGTCCTGTCTGTCTGTCTGTCCCGTCTGTCTGCCAGTCTGCCTCCTGCCTGCCTGCCTGAATGTCATGCGTGAGCCTGAAATGTCTGCCTGTCCTGTCGATTTGTTTGATTGTGTGTCTAATGTTGTTACTGCGTCCATCAGTCCTGTCTGTCTGCCGGTTCTGGAATGTCGCTGTCTGTCTGCCTGCCGTCGATGTCTGTCTTGCTGCCCCCCGTCTCTCTGCTGTCGTCCTGCCTGTCTGTCTGCTTACCTGCTGCCGTGTCTGTCTGCCTGTGTCTCAACTGCCCTGCTGTCTGTCTGCCTGTGTCTCACTGCCTGCCCTGTCTGTCTGCTTACATGCCTGTCTGCCTCCTGCCTGTCAGTCTGCTTACCTGCCTGCCTGCCTGCCTGTCCTTCTGTCTGCCCTTCTTCCTGCTTACCTGCCTTCCTGTCCTGCCTTCCAAAACATTGCATTGACACCGTTGCAGCACTGACCCAGGAAAACATGGGCAGAGACTCAGGGCGTTGACACTCCCCTGATAGACCTGGAGGAACCTGGTTAACTCTTCTTCAGGGTGGTGCCCATGACCCATTCCTTGAGGTTTGGACGAAGAGATGATGACGCTGCAGAAGAAGAGCAGAAGCAGAAGAAGAAGAAGAAAGAAAGAAGAAAAAGAGAAAAAAAGAGAAGAATAGCATAAGAAGAAAAGTAGCAGAAGAAGATGATGAGGACGAAGCAAGCTGACGGAAAGGAAGAAGAAGAAAATAAGAAGAAGAAGGAGAAGTAATGTAGAAAAGAAGAAGAGCAAAAGCAGAAGAAGAAGAAGAAGAAGAAAATAAGAAGAATTAGCAAAAGAAGAAGAAGAAGATAAAAAGAAGCAAACAAAGGCGAAAGTAGAAGAAGAACGACGAAGAATCAGTATGTTCCATCATACTGTTTCCGGTCTACAACGGGGGGATAGGCAGCAAGCTTCGATCGCGATTGTCATAATTCTTTTGGCTAGGCGTGCGCGTGGATAGGGAGAACGTAGACAATAGGCAGGAAGAGTATGCAAACGGGTTCCATTTGGTCAATCTTTTTGTAGTCCCAACTCACCACATACAAGCTTTTTCTCCAGGGTTCCTGTCAACCCACACAAGAAAAAAAAAGGCACATGACAAGTTAGAGCGTCACAAAACAATGGAAAAAAAACCCTAAAGAGAAACATAAACGCGGTGATGGCTGGCAGCCAGATGACTGCATATTCACGGCATACAGACTGACATATCCCCCCCCCAAAAACGGGCACAAAAAACAAAAATACAGACTGACATACACGGCATACAGACTGACATATCCACGGCATACAGACTGACATACCACGGCCATACAGACTGACATATCACGGCATACAACTGACATAACACGCAATACAGACTGACATATCACGGCATACAGACTGACATATCACGGCAAATACAGACTGACTATCACGGGCATACAGACTGACATATCACGCCCCATACAGACTGTAAGAAACACTAAAAGCCTGGATGGCCTGGCAGCTAGTGCTGACATATCACGGCATACAGACTGAGCTGTGGTGCCAGGCTCCAAACATCCTCTTGATTTGATCTACCCCGTAAAAAATCGTCACATACACATACAGACACACACACTCGCACGCACGCACGCACGCGCACGCACGCACTCAACGCACGCACGCAACGCAATAGCGCGCACACACACACACACACCCACACCACACACACCAACACACACCTCACACACTCTCTCATCTCTCTCTCTCTCTCTCTTTCTCTCTATCACCATCCCTTTTTCTCTCCCTCCCCCCGTCTGGTTTCTTTCTCTCTCTCTCTCTCTCTCCCTCACTACTCACTCTCACTCTCACTCATCTCTCTCTCTCTCTCTCTCTTCTTCTCCCTCGTTTATCTCTGATGTCTGTCTGTCTGTCTGTCTGTCTCACTCTCTCTCTCATCTCTCTCTCTCTCTTTCTCGTCTCTCTCTCTCTCTCCGTCTAACACTGTCGTCTCATCTGTTTGCCCCAGTCTGTCTGTCCCTCTTCCACCCACCCCACCCTCCCTCTCTCCCTTGAAATTGATCGTGGGTCTATGTGTTTTGGCGGGTGTCTTTACGCTTCTTTTTCCACAATCGCCACCATAACATCATAAAGTCATTAGAGCAGGCAGTAGAAGCATTAAGAATCATTGTCACCGTCATTATCGCCGACGATCGTCATCACCAGCAACGCCATTATCTTACCATCATCACGCACCATCATTATCATTTCCATCGTCATAACAAACATCATCATACCACTAACACACCTTTGTCATCATCATCATCATCGTCATCGTCATCGTCCATCCGATCATTATATCATCATCATCATCAAGTCAATCATCGTCGTCATAACTACCACCCCAATCATCATCATCATCATCATCAACACATCATCATCATCATCACCATCATCATCAACATCATCATCCCTCATCATCGCTCGTCGTCGTCGTCGTCATCATCGTCGTATATAGTTGTCCTCCTCCTCTTCCTCCGTATCCTCATTATTACCATCACCACCAGCACAATCCACTACTACACCACCACCATCCTCCTCCACCTCCTCGTTTTCATCATCAACATCCTCCTCCTCCTCCTCCCTCATAATGTATCATCCTAACACCGCCTCCAGCACGATTGTCGACCGTCATCCAACGTGGTCGCATCGTTTATCGTTCATCATCATTATCATCAACACCATCATCATCATCAACATCATCATCATCATCATCAATCATCACCATTATCATCATCATCATCATCATCACATCATAATATCTCACATCATCATCATCGATCATCACCTCTACCCTCAACTTCACCACACCACCACCACCACCACCACCCACTGATGAGACTGCCTGTATCCCCCACCCTGCACGGGTAGTGCTGAACGTGGGCTGTGTGGAGGGCGGCACTTCCCTGTGTCTGGTGTTCTGGGGTGGGTCTCCTGCCTGCTGCTACTGCTTCGCGGGTCGGCGGCAGGAGGTCGGGGAGCAGGAGGGGGCATGGCGGTGAGGTTACCCCCACCCCCACCCCGGGCTGGCTCCGTCCACCTCCCCGTCTGCGGTCATCCCCTCTTCTCCCTGTAGTGTGTGTGTGTGGTGGAGGGGGGAGGGGGGGGGGGTCCTGGGCCCGAGCTGAGCCCGTTTTGGGCAGGATTTGACCTGCAACGTTTATGTCACAAACCCCACTGATCATTGTTGTTTTTCCCTCATTTCATCATGGAATTTAGTTATCACCTGTACTGTGCTGACGGTTGTTGGTAAAGTCAAGTCGCAAGGAACAATTCTCTGTAAAGTGTCAATCATCGAGAGTCAAATCATGTGATTGCCTAAAGA
>JAFLJL010005264.1:178035-186320 GCA_018398815.1 Conus ventricosus
CTGAAATTTTACTGACTGATGAAGATATACAATAATACCAGTTTTCCAGTTTTGTTTAGGATCTCTTCGAACAACATTATAACCTGGGATTGCAGTGTCGTTATTAGCTATTATACTGACAAGATGTGACTCCGAAAATCCCAATAATGTGAAAGTTTTTTTCCGCATTTGATATGACTGATGGTCTTATCAGTCATTTTGGTTAATCGCATGGTTGACATGAGATGCCCAACTCTAAGTCCCATCTCTTTCAGCCAAGTGTTGTTGTCTTCTGTCATATCTATTATAGTCAAAACTATAACAAACATAACACACACAGATAATGAACAGGCAAGAAAAGTACTACAACTAACAAGTCAGGTTTGACTGAACACTAAGAAAAAAAAAATTGTCAAGGCAAACTGGATAAACACAAGTAATAGCAATAAAAGAAAAAAAGCTTCATTGTAGATCAGTAAACAATGGCAATAATATTTTACAAAGCAAAAAAGCTGAAAATCAAGGCAAGTGTATATAAAATATTAGAATGACTCAAAACTCCAGCAGAAATCTACCGTATTCAATACGTTTCCAGTCCAAACACATTTCTCGGTGAGATCACAACTATAAATACACGCAGAGCCGGCAATTTCCACACACACACACACATACACACACACGCGCGCGCGCGTAGATCCAAATAGGGTTGATTTGTGCAATAACAACAACAAAATCAGTTTACCAGTGAGAGTTTCTGGGCGTGGGGAATGCGTGAATAAATCCCCACCCCACCCCCCCCAGTTTCCCTCCCTCAGCCCTCTTTCCCCCTACCTTCATTCTCCTCCCCTTATCCTCCCTCTACACTCCGCCACACTCTCAACACCCGTATCAAAACACATGAATAACTGCTACAATCGACACGCACTCCACATACAATTTTCAGGTTTTCACGCTTGTAGTAGACCGTCTGCTCGCTCATCGCGTCCTTGTCACTTGTCAACATGGCGGCTGCCCCACGATACATCTCCCGTCCCTCTCTCTGCTATCATGGCTGTTGTCCCGTCACTGCAGGGAAGGAGGCGTACGTGGGATTTGTTTGTTTTGTTTTGTTTTCCCCTCCTTCTCAATCGGCTTTTTTCTCCTGTCAAGTCGGCATCGTATAGTTCCCACCGGTCCCCTCTCTTCCTCAATCGGCTTTTTCTTCTGTCGTCGTAAGTCGTATAGTTCCCCTCTCTTCCACAATCGGCTTTTTCTCCTGTGCGTCAGTCGTATAGTCCCCTCTCTTCCTCATACGCTTTTTCTTCCCTGTCGTCGTCAGTCGTATAGTTCCACACACCTTCCTCATCGCTTTTTCTCCTGTCGTCGGTCAGTCGTATAGTTTCCCCTCTCTTCCTCAATCGGCTTTTTCTCGCTGTCGTCGACCAGTCGTATAGTTCCCCTCTCTTCCTCAATACGGCTTTTTCTCCTGTCGTCGTCAGTCGTATAGTTCCCCTCTCTTCTCAAATCGCTTTTTCTCCTGTCGTCGTCAGCTATAGTTCCCCTCTCTTCCTCAATCCGGCTTTTTTTTCCCTTCCTGTCATCGTCCGTCCGTATAGTTCCCCTCAGAGAACAGTAATATGCCGACTCTGGCCACTTTCGCCCTCAAACCATTTTTCGGCGAAAAGTGACCATAGAATCAGCATATTACTGTTCTCTGACAATAAACATCCAATACCCAAAAATAACGATTATCTACAAACAAACATACTGTGTAGGGTTCTCCTTTTTCAATACTCTTTTACTAAAAACTTTCAGATTTCAGTTTTTTGTTAAATCCTGTGTTTTTCCTGGTCATTTTCAATAATACATCATTTCACGCAAACATTCATCAAATGAGTCTTCTGTCTTTCATGTGAAATAGAACTACAGTCTTAAAACTGTTCCTAAAAAGTCTATTAAAACCGAGTTATATTTCTGCATAAAATCCACACACTTATCCCCAGCATGTCATCCACTGAAAGCTATTTTGACAAAGCGTTTCTCTTTTAAACAATGCTTTTTCTCTGGCCGAACAGTCAACTATAAAGTACATAGTGTCTGCGTTCCTTCAAACAGTCTATAAAACTGTGCTAAAACACTCACTCAGTTATTGCAGATTAACTAAATATATGTCATCTAATCATCTTGTCCCATTATAAACCTTTCTATCATGAATAAGCTTTGATCCATATAAGTGTTGGACAGAAAACCACAATATGATTAAAATTATAACGTTAAACTGTTTTTTAACAGTCGGGATAAAATCATTGTATTATTCACAACCAGTCTGCCCACAAATCAATGAGCAATGAGGAGTTTTTGTCATAAAAGTTTAACTGCTCCATAGTTTTTATACACAAGTTTAATCTAATCCATTATTATTTTATCATACTCTCCGTCAAAACTGTTCAGTATAATAAAACCCTATGAGGCCTAAATTGTAAGATTAATCCTCTCAGTCTGTAAGATTGTTTTCTATTAAGTCACATTGATTTTGTTGCTTGTTTGTTATGATCTTAATATCCTCGCAATGGTAAGAACGACGATGTAAACTGTAAGGCGTTTTAACGTCTAAGTTTTGCCAGCTAATATTAATTCCTTTTTATAAGGTCGTCACTAACGCCCACAACCCCATCCCCTCCCAACACTTTAAAGACAGAAAATTCAAATATCAGTGTGAACGAGTGTCTCCTAATTTTCTGCTTTGGAAAGAACTGTAATTTTATGTAGAATCTTTTTTTTACAACTTGTTTTCTTTACTGTGGAGGTATGTACTGTTTTTTCCCATACGCGTTATTTTCCATTTCTTTCCGACTATTGTCGTCCCGGCATAAACTTACATGTAAAAGGGCCAGAGTATGAATGCTTTTCTAAAACTTTTTTGACGGCTAAAATAATGTAAATGGGCAATGATCAAATTTTATGTCCCATTCTAAATAGGGTTCTAATGCCATTTGAGGTAAGGTTTCGAACTATTTTATATTCATACTGGCCAACATTATTTGCCTCTAGATTGCGCCGTTGTTCTAGTTAGGAAACTTTTTGCTTCGGCAACCTCTTTAATTTTTAAAATCACCATCTTTAGTGTATCTCAAAACCATACAAAGCGCCTATCTCACCGTTCTGTTCAAAGTCCGCAACGTCCTGCAAGGTCCTTATTAATTCAAGGTTATACACCTCACAGGCGCTAATGTAACACCGGTTCTTCTGGAGCTCAACGCGACAATTTTTTAGAACAAACTTAATATTTTATTCCAAAACATTGTGTAGGTTATCACCTTTCACAACTTTCCTCCCCGCTTTGTCTTTGATTTTTATCTTAATGATCCGACCTCTCCACAAACTAATCCTTCAAACTCTAAATTAGGGAATTGTAAATTTTCATAATCGCAATATGCAGCTTTCCCAGACGGAAGAGCTCTTAAACAGTTGAGGGCTTCCGTCATATACTTTTTCATCAGTGCTCAGCTCATCCAAATGAACATAGAGTAATGAATTAAAGCCAGATCGGCGGAACTTACCCCTCATAAGTAGTTTTGGTTGGTGTAACACTACATATATAATTGTAGCTGTAAAGCCTAACATTTAAGCTAGCTCTTTATCAAATAGTAACCTACTTCTCTTCAGGCTTGAAGGACAACATTGTTTTTCAGATTTGCATTGTAAGTTTGAGAGTTATGACAAAGTTACTCATTGCTTCTTTAGTGAGCAAAACCCGAATAACACAGGTATGGGTTTTTAACTGGCCAACTAAGTTTCCTGCATTATTAAATTTTTGAATCTTATTATTCTCCTGGCTCACTTATATTAAACCATACGACTTTGTAAAATATTTGCCATGAATTGCGACCGTTTCTGCTCCGCAATTGTTATTAATAGCATGTTCTAAAACGAAAAGGACGGTCTTGGGTTGTTATTGTTACAAACATTTTTGAACCGAAATAAAAATGAAGCCGCGTTCAAATATAAACCAGGAAAAAAAATGCAAATATTCGTTGGGCCGCACTACAATCTAAAAACATAACAACTGATCCTCTTGACATTGCTGTGACCCAACTGTCCACTTTTCATAAAAAGGTGAGACTCCATTGGAAGAGCTCTCTTAACCCCCCTATTGAAAACGACCACATCAAGAAAGCGTGGTTTAGTCATCCGATGCGTTTTATCAGAACCATTAAACTTTGCTGTGTTTTGCGCATCAACTGGGTGTGGAGTGCGTATGCTGAACATTTAATCACCACGTGATCCTTTTGGTGAGGTCAGTGTACAGATTTTCATTTCTATTAACACCCTCAACGTATTTTTTGACTGAAACTGCAAGCTCCATTGCCAAAAGACAAACCGTTTAATCCACTTAGCAACTAGAATAGGACATGAAGGCTTTTGAAAGGATCTAACGAAGTCATATTAACATCAAGACAGACTTAGAACAAAAGTTGGATCTTATCATGGCCTAGGGCGACCTTATTTCGGTCACGCACAGAAAGGTATAACTATGACAGGCATCCTCCTTTCAAAAACTTTCTTTTTTGGTCCAACCTGTTCAGCCGCGGGTCCCTACACAAGAGCATATAACAGCATGGACAACTTTTATCTTAGACACTTCTAAGGGCCTAACTAGAGCGGGAATAGAACGAATAAACGACTCTATTCGTACTTACGTTTGGTGTTTGCTAGGTTCGCAAGCACAGGCAAGATCGAGCATAAGTGATCCTTCTACTGGCTTTGACGCACAAAAACAATACTTAGCAAATTTAGAGGACGCCATTAATTCTACAGTTGATTTACCTTCAAGTATTCAAAGGTACCAACATGTTTTACAATACGCAATATCGAAAGTAGACTTTGCTGTTGGCACTGGTTTATACATGCTGCCTTCTGACCTCAAACTCCAGATAGGTACAATAATAAACTATAATAATGAAATTCTTATAGCAGGCAATGAACAGAAGGTTGGGAAAAACGACATAAATTCTGAGCCAGTAATATTACAAACAATAAAAGAACACCCAAGATTAAGTCATCTAATCCCCGAAGTCCAAACCCCCAAAGTCATTGAAGACTCAGCAAAGCTCGCGGACTCTGTTCGCGATGACCATGAATATGAAAAGACAGCGCTTGTTCTTGGATTAACTGGCATAGGATTACTTGGTCTTTATCTTACTAAATAGTAACCCAACTATTACAAGAACCAATGTCCATAAGTGCTCGGCCATAAAGCCAACTACTTTGCTTGCAGTAGACAAAAGCCAGCTGACAATACTCCCCAATATTCCTGGTAAAGAGTCTATAGCTTTACCGGCTATTTTTTTTTAATAAATCCGCAAGATGATCAAGCTGTTTTTTTACCCATGATTTATCAGGCGGTGATGGAGGCGATGGCGGTGGAGGCACTGGCCCAGCACCACCGCCGCCTGTAATAGCCATCACCAGTGTACTTATTGCAAATCCTAAGGCCGTTATAACGCTTGCTAATGTGACTCCATGCTCTCTAAACAGCGTTCGTATTCGTTCTGCTAGCGTCGTGTCTTCATATAAAATTTTTTCGATAGTTTCTCTTATTCTGTTCACTTGAGTTCGTAATTGGTCTCGGTTAGTAGTCGTCACTTCTAGTCTTGCTGATCTCTCTTGTTCAAGATCTTTTAGTCTTTGGGTTATTCTTTCTTTAATATCAGGCCCTAAGTTGGCGTCATCAGCCTCAACGAGTTTTTCTTTTTCTCTTTTTATATGCTCATCTAGTTCACCTAGTTTTGCTAAATTGTTTGTTAATTCGCCTTTGATGGTTCTTAAAGTACGATCAAGGGCTAATAATTTCGCATGGGTAGCGGTGAGTCGTGTATAGTCTTTAATGCTGTTTCTTCTGAAAAACTGGTTTCTGCTTCTATTGCATTTATTATTTCATCTGCTGATTGATTTAATTCTTTAAGTTCCATGTTTTGCATTTGGTTATCTGCCGGGAGTTCTTGCAGTGTGTTTTGAAGTTTAGCAACTGCATCCCTATTAATTTTGGTCTAGCAATGCCAAGGCGATTTTGTACGCTCGCAGGGAGTCTATTTCTAATTGAACCCACGGCTAAAAACTTTGATGGGTCTTTTTTAGTTGTAAGCTGAACAAGTTCTCCTTGATCGTTTTTCACAAACAAATGGTCATTTTTACTTCAAAATCATAGGTCTATAAATTCGGGAGGTTCTTGACCTAAACTTTGTACAATGATTTGGCCTTACTTTCTGTTAATTCACGCCGCAATGAGAGCGCTGAGCGATGCTGTGTCAAAGGGATCATTTCACTCATGTCGTCTCCACGATCAAAAACATCATAATCTTCTTCATCTTCAATTCTTGCCATGGTTTTAAATAATTAATTAATTTTTTATTTTGTTATATAAAAAAATGTCACAAGCACATGGCTCGATTCTTGACCCGCATAGAAGACTGAAAGAACCCTTTGGCGTGAAGGGAAATAAGCGGACTATTACTGTTCCAAATAATCCATCTACTATTGATGCAGATCAAATTCTTACTGTCAAATTTCCAGACCTAGGAGCAGATGACGTGATTGTGCCAGGCTCTGCGCGTCTTACTTTCAAAATAGCGCTCGCTTCAACAACAGACCCAAACAGGACAGTTGTACAGAATCTGGGGCGGGCAATCGTTAAGAAAATTTCTATAAAACTTGAGGGGCAAGAAATATTTTCTTTACACAATGCAGACATATTTTTAACCTATTCAGTTCTGATCTATGGCTAACCGGGACTGAAAGGGCTGATCTTGCGTTTCAAGGAATAGAAAATGAAGAAGCACTAAAACATAGAATAGGTGCCGCAGATACTAAAGACGGCAAAAAGTATGCGGCTGTAAATGTTGCGTTTGGAAATCGCTTTTCCATTCCCTTAGATTTTGAGTTGTTAAAAGCGCATGCGCCATACTTTCAAGGAGCATTAAAAGACAGATTGTCATATGAACTAACTTTTAATGAATACAAACGGGTTATCAAATCATCAGACACCGAAGCAAAGTACAGCATTTCTGACATCTCGTTAGAGTTTTGACGTTGTTAGCAACCCTAATTTAGCAAGGCTGATTGAGCAACAATATCAGTCAAAATTAGCAATATATTACGAAAGAGTGATTCATCATACAACAAATCCCAAAAGCAGGGCAGACACTATATGGAATTTTAGTTTTAGTGCCGCAGCAAGATCGCTTAAAGGTATTTTATTGCTGTGTGAAGATGAAGAACCATTCAAAAGAGGAAGTGAAAAGTTTTTTAATCCAAAAATAACGAAAGTACAATGCTCGATTGAGGGCAGTCCTAACCAAATCTATGCTAGCGGGCTTAAACCTTATCAGCATTTTGATGAAATAAGAAAACTGTTTGGAGGTGGGAGGTGTAGAAATCCAACAGTTGACCTTGTGGCTAAAGATCTACACCTTCACAGTGTAAGACTTGATGATTAATTAACAACAAAATACGGTTTATGGATTGACCTAAGGTCAACGGAGGATAATCAGTTACATGGAAGCGGGAGAACTGTGAGAGACGTAATAAACATTCAAATTCATTATTGATAAAGAAGAAGAAGCCGATAAACCGCTTAATGTACATTTGTTTTTAATATATGATGCGCAGCTGAATATTGAAAATAACAGATTAAAAGATATACAAACTAAATTATTTTTATTTTATAAAAAGCATGTCTGTTAAACATTATCCAAATGTGCCTACAGCGCCGCCAAGAGAAGAGATAGTAGAAAGCCCTAACATAAAAACCTTCAGATTAACCAACATTACACAAATGCAACAAAAACTAGAGCAGGACCTTTCAAAATACAGCAAAACCAAACGAAGGTATTCTGCTGCCTTTAATGCATGTAACATATGTTAATACTGAACATCAACTATAAGTGCACTATCAGCAGGAACGAGTGTAGCCTCTTAGCAACAGGCATAGGTGCACCCGCAGCTTTACCTCTTATCTAGGCGGTTTGTCTTTAGCTCTCGGCCTGTGTTCATTAGCCGCAGGTGCTGCTAGCAAAAAAAAATAAAAACTAAACTCCAAAAGCACACAGCTATGGTTCAACTAATAACAGCTAAACTTAGTTCCTTCAGGCTGATAATAAATAAAGCACTAGCTGACTCAATCACGGATGAAGAATTTAATCGTTTACAGGCCGATTTTGATGACTACAAAAGACAAAAGTTGATCTTCAAAGAAAGGCAAGGACAAGTTTTTCTCAACGCCAGACGCCGAGCAGATAAAAAGAAGAATGCCCCGTTTAAAACTCACG
>JAFLJL010005265.1:0-10123 GCA_018398815.1 Conus ventricosus
AAAAGTTTTTTAAAAGGGGGGGAAAATTTTTGGGTTTTGTGAACAAAGATATTTACCTTCTCTCCATGGCAAAAAAAGTAAGGGGTTTTTACAGAGTTTTTTCACCACACTTTTAATAAATCAAACGCGCAAAAATTTACATTTCCGGTTAAAACGGGGTGTTTTTGGGGGACTTGGGGCGACTTGGGGCGAAAGGTGTCAACGTGCTAAAGTGGGTGGGGGTGTCAGGAATGTCAATGGAACTGGTAGGACCATTTTGACATGCCATCGCCCTGCCACCAATCAATACTCTATACAACGCGCCGGGGGAGGAGCGGAAAAACCTGGACCAAAATGACCCACACCCTTTTTGTCGGGCGGGTGAATTGCAGAGGGGGCCCAATGTGCTTTACAGGCCCATGCCGTGGCTTACTTTTTTTTTAATTGTCGTTTTTATTGATTTAAAAAATGAGCCGAATAGCTACAGAGCTTATTAATTACTTACGAGTTGGGATTGGGGGGTTGATAGAGAGGTTAAAGAGCAGGTTTAAAAGAATTAATTACTGACTTTTTGAGGCATAAATATGGGAAAGGGAAAGCAGGCCTGGGAAAATAAAAAATTCGGGGCCCCAACCGCTAAAATTTTTGTTTCCATTTTATTTGAAAATATGTCCTGAAAGTTAATCGACTGTTTTTACGACAAAGGGAGTGACTTTCGTTTAAATAAAGGAAAGTTTTTTAATTAAAAAGACTAGAAAAAACTGAATTACAATTATTTTTATTATTATTTAGATTTAAAAATGCTGCCGAACACATAAATCTATTTAAAGAATTGTAATAATTTTACGAGACAAAAATTTTAAAACAGATTTTAGTGAATTTGGGTTTGGAATATGAAAAAATATAAAAAAAGATCATATAACATTCAAAGAAGCAATCAAAGTGTGAAAAATTTATTGTATGATTCAAAAAGCAAAATTTAGCAGGGGTTTTTGAAGGTTAACGGGGCTTGAATGTCCGCTTTGGGGGGGAAAAAAAGCGCGTTTTACTTACTTTTTATTTACATTTATTTTTTTTAATTTACGTAAATATTTGATTTTAAAAAAAGGCCTCCCAAACGTGTCGAGTTTTAAAAAAAGCCACCCCGCACGGTAAAGGTTGACAAAAAATTAAGTAAAATGTTTAGGAAGTAGACATGGACATCTTAGCCCCTGAACGTTTTAGGAAAACGTAGCACAGCTATCTCTAAAATCCCAAAACTTCAACCGAGCCACCAGTAAAAGTGGTTGGGCCCTTCGATTGATTAAAACCCTGATATGTAAAAATGCAAGTTTGGGTTTTGGGTTTTGTTTTTTTTGGGGGTTCAACTACCGAAAGAAGTAAAAGGGGAAAAGCGCTTTTTTGGGGCGACGGAAAAGTCCTTCAAATTATATTGAGACAAACAAAGTTTTATCCTACATTTGGCAATTCTTACCTTCCTCTTCCAAGAGAGTTAGTTTTTAAAACGACAGTCTTAAACATACAAAATCCGACAGCATGTGTTTTATGTGGTGCGTTTTAGCATATTTACACCCTGTTAAAAAAGAACGCAGAAAGAGTCTCTAATTATGAACAATATAAGCAAAGCTGAACTTTGATAACATAACCTTTCCAGTGATACAGAAAGTATATCTCAGTTTGAAGAGCAAAACAAACCAATCACTGTAAACGTATAACATGGTCTGTAGTAGACAATCTAGTGCCTCTAAGGATTTCTCCAAACGCTCCTACTTTTGGCGAATCGCTTAACAAACAGTAGATTTGATACTTTTTGCAGATAGTACAAAGAGTCATTTTGTATTAATCAGAACAATTAAGCAGACTTATGGCTTATACTACAAAAGACATTTTAAAACAAGGGCTTTGTAGAAGATGTTTGGTCAGAATCCCAAAATATAGAAGCCGCTGCCAGTCATAAGAAACATTGTAAAAGTTTTTAGACTGTGAAACGAAAATCCTACACCTAAACCAGGGTCTTTCAGTTAGTTTTAAGAATGTACACAAAATGCAGAGGGGCCCATACGTAGTTTATGCGACTTTGAATCAATCTTGCAAAGTACTTGGCCCACAAAAACAAGGACAAAAAAAAACCATATTAACCCACCACAGAAACTGTTCTTATGCGTTTATTGTTGTTAGGTCAGATGGGGCACACACACACCAGAGATTTATAGAGACCCCAACGCAGCTAGTAGATTTTAGAGCAGATGAAACAATTCGCAATCAAGTTTTCCAATGAACTGAACCTTTTAGACATTGTTATGACTCCTAAGACCAAGACGTTATGACTCAGCCACTCACTGCTGGATTGCGGCTTAGAGCTAACACCAACAGTAAAGACGTGACAGTAAGAGACCACGATCACATTATCGGAAAGTTCAGAGGGGCCCCCGCACAAAAAATTGTAATCTTCAAACTTAAGGGTTACCCAAAAATGGAAACTGCCTATCTTCTTTCATAACTTACGAGGCTACGATTCTCATTTATTATGCAAGCAGTGACTTCTGAATAAAGAGATTTCCTGCATGCACATCTTCAAAAAGTACATGATTTCCGACGTTTTTCCTTTAAACTCGCCCCATGATGGCAAGTTTGATAATTAGCAGGATCCTACAAGATTCCAATACTAAACAAATTTTGACCCATCTTTAGTTCGAAAGGTGTTTATCCGTATGAACTATGAAAGGTTTTTTTTGTTGGTTCGGGCTGAGTCTTGCCCCCACAACATACACCGCCTCTCACGTATGCTAGATGAGCCTCCAAGTATGTTGTTTGAGCCTTCTGAGTCTGTTGTTTTTGAGCCTCTGAGTATGTTGTTGGAGCCTCTGAATATGTGTTTGAGCTTGAGTATGTTGCATGATTCGAGGGTGCTGCATAAACCTTCAAGTATGCTGGTATGAGCCCTCAAAGTATGCTGTATGAGCCTCGAGTATTGCTGTATGAGCTCCGAGTATGGCTGTTTGAGCTCGAGGTATTGCTGTTTTGATAGTCTCTGAGTAGCTCTTTAGCCTCGTAGTATGCTGTTTAAGCCTCCGAGGTTAGGTTCTTTAATCGAAGACCTGAAAAGAGAAAACCCATATGTTCGTCTAGCGTCAGAAGGACTGACTAAGTATTTATAGTCAGTATTTTATGCAATAGATATGTTGTGACAGGAGCTGTAGTGAAGTGGTTAACTTTCGGACCCAGGCTAGAAGGTTCTGGGTTCTGTCTCCATTGGAGCCTTTTAGAGAGGTAAAGATCTATGTTCAAGCACACCATCTTTTTTTGACGAAAACCATCTTTTAACATACAAACTCACGTCCTTCCATGTCACTTTTTACCAAAATTACACTGTTTTTAAACAAATAATCACGCAAAAACCTCCAAAAATCGAGTAAGCGTTACTTTAAAATTGGGGGTTACGTTTGCAAGGATAGGAGTTTGAGTGATTGTGAACTAAGATATTTACTTCTCTCCATGGCTAAAAAGTAAGGGTTTACAGTAGGTTCTTCTATTCCAGCATATTTATAAATCAGATACGCGCATATTTGACATTCTCTTAAGTTATGAACTTGCGGGTGATTTGGGGTGACTTGGGCGTCTTGGGCGAACAAAGGTGTAAGCGTGCTAAAGTGGGTGGAGTGTCAGGGATTGTTCAAGTGGAACTGGTTAGGACATCTCTTGACATGCACAAGCGCCCTGCAACAATTCAATACTCTATACAACTGCTCTGCCAGAGGGAGAGAGCGGACTCAAATTACCTGGGACTCTAAAATAGACCTCAGCAGCTTATGGATCGTTTGCAGCGTGAATTGCAGAGCGCGTTGCATGGTGTGCGTTATCAGGCCCATGCCGTGGCTTACTTATTTTAATTGTCGTTTTTATTTGAGTTAAAAAATGAAGCCCGACGTAGCTACAGAGCTTATTATTTTACTGTACGAGTTGGATTGGGAGGTTGATAGATGAAGAGTTAAAGACGCAGGTTTGAAAGAATTAATTACTGATCTTTTTGAGCGATTAAATATGCGAGAAAGCGTGTTTGAAGCAGGCCATCGGGTTAAAATACCTGTTTCTTGGCCCCAACCGGCTATAAAGTTGTTTCCTTTTTAGTTGATAATTTGGCTCTGAGATGTTAATTGACTGTTTTTACTGATGTTGGTAAGTGACTATGTGCTGCTGTAATTTGATATGTTTTTGTTGATTTGTAATGAACTATGTGTAATAGCTGTTTTTTCAATTATTTTATTATTATTTTTGATTATATAATGGCGGACGAACACAGTGATCTGTTGTTTAAGGAATTGTAATGAATCTATTTGACGGACTATGAAAGTTTAGTTATAACAATTGTGTTTAGTGGTATTTGGGTTTGTGAATGATGGATTAAATAGATTTAAAAGATCATATGATTTGTACGGATTCAACGAAGCAATCAAAAAGTGTTGTTAACATTGTTTGTATTGATTCAGGAAAAAGCTAAAATATTAGCAGGTGTTATTGTAAGGTTTAACGTGTCTTGAAGTGTTGCACTCGCTTGGGCGAAAGAATAAAAAAGCCCGCGTTTTTTTAGTTTTACTTACTTCTATTTACATTTATTTTTTTTTATTTTACGTAAATATTTGAGTTAAAATTGAGCCTCACATAGCGTGTCTGAGTTGTAAAAACTGCTAGCCAGCGCCACTGGTGTGAAAGGTAGTGTCAAAAATTAAGTAAAATTGTTTAGTGAAGTAGACATGGACTTCATTTGCCCTCGAACGTTCAGGAAAGGTAGCATTAGCACATGCGATTCTAAAATCCAGTGTATCTTCAACGGAGCCACCAGTTTAATAAAGTGTTGTTGGCGTTCTGATTGATGTTATAAAGCCTGAGGATAGTAACATGCAAGTTTGGGTTTCAAACTCTAAACAGAAAGAAGTTATTAGCTATTCGCGGATTTAATTTGAAATGGTGATTACATGCTTACCAGTTTAACATGCAAGTGAAGAAGCGATAATTGCGCGGTTTGGCTAGGTCTGACGGAACAGTCCTTCACATCGTATATTGAGACAAACATAGTTCTATCCTTACAGGTGGTATTCGTACTTCCTTTCATGAGATGTTAGTTTTAAATCGAGCAGTCTTAACTCAAATTCTGACAGCATGGGTTTTATGTGGTGCGTTTTTGCATATTTAACCTGTTAAAAAGAACGCAGAGAAAGGGTGTCTCTAATTATGAACTTATAAGCAAGAGTGACATTGATAACATAAACTTTCCAGTGAGTACAGAAAAGTATTATTCAGTTTGAAGAGCAAAACGTACTATCACTGTAAAACGTATACTCATGGTTCTGTAGTAGGTCAATCTAGTGCTCTAAGGGATTTTCAAACGCTCTATTTGGCGAATCGCTTAACAATACATGTAGACTTGATACTTTTTGCAGATAGTACAAAGAGTCATTATGTATTAATCAGTACATTAGCCAGATTTGGGCTTATACTACAAAAAGGACAATTTTAAGCAAGGGCTTTGTAGAAGATGTTTGGTCAGAATCCCTACTATAGAAGCAAGCTGACAGTCATAGATACATTGTAAATTTTGTAGACTGTGAAATTGAACTCCTCACAACTAAACCAGGGTCTACAGTTAGTTTAAGAATGTTCACCTAAATGCAGATGAGCCATACGTAGTTTATGCTGACTTTGAATCAATCTTGCAAAGTAATATGGCCCACATCTAAAACAAGGACAAAAAAACACCATATTAACCCACCTTCGGGATCTGTTCTTATGCGTTTTTGTTTGTTAGGTAGTTGGGCACACTCAAACCTAGAGATTTATAGAGACCCCAACGCAGCTAGTAGTGAGATTTTTAGAGCAGATGAAAAACTTCGAATCTGTTATCCAATGAACTGAATTTCAGGACATGTTATGACTCCTGAAGTCATGACGTATGAGCTCAGCACCTCATTGCTGGATTGGCGGGCTTTGAGCTATACACCTATCAGTAAAGACGGGACAGTAGAGACCTCGATAATTACTGGATGTTCGTGGGGCCGCGCACAACAATGGTAATCTTCAACTTAAGGTTGACCCCAAAAAATGGAAACTGCCTAATTTCTTTCATAACTTACGAGGTACGGATTTCATTTTATTATGCAAGCAGTGACCTTTGAATAAAAGAGGATTACTGCATTGCACAATCGTCAGAAAAGTACGTGACTTATACTCTTGCCTGTTTATAATTTTTAAACTCAGCCACCATCTGATGGCAAGTTTAGTTAAGTTAGCAGGATCTCTAAAGAATTCCCAATAACTAAACATATTTTGACCCATCTTTAGTCGTAAAGGTGTGTTTTCCTTTATGAAGACATGTAATCATGGGAAAGGTTTGACGAAGACTCGCTTCTCCTATGGCGCTTTCTTTCTAGTCTTAGAGGCAAAGACATAACTAAATCTGAATATGAGCAACGCAAAAGAAAGTCTGGCAGACTTACACTGCCAAACTATGGGTTAATTTATCATGATCTTTATATATTGGTGACGTTGTGTTTATGGGCAGACGTCTTTCAGATTACAGAGCTACATGCATGAAACCTTACAGCTTAGATCATCAATGTACATCTCTGACCAAGGCCGTTCTTGGGACGCCTTCTTAAAGTCTACAAACATCCAGGATTGTTTTTAAATTTCTGTTCTACCACACTTCAGATGATTGAAGATGCCTTAGGGAGGTATTTGCATGGCCTCACATCCTTTACTGCAAAGCAGCATACAAGTATTTAGTCGACTATGATCCCACTAAACCATCCACTATCTAATGTTATTAGACGCCAAATTCTGTATGGATGGGCCATGAGTCAACATTCATGAGATATTTTACAATGATAAAGGGCTCATAATGTTATATTGTGTTAGAATGTTGTCAGAGCTTCCGCCTGATAATCAATAGGGTTAATCTTAGAAGTAGAACTTAGAATATCCTAAAGAATTACACGATTCCACAACGATTACCCCTAGCCGCAGAAAAGATTAAAGATGAGTCCCATCGAATCTAAACTTGTGCATAATCATTCGACATAAAAACTAAATATGTGTGCCATTTCAGACTCCTAAGTTTTACCTAAAGCACGGGCTGAAAACTAAGAGCTTGTTACAGCATAATTACTTTGTGATCAGGCCTTTTATGGACCATTCATCAGGAATACTGCTTTAGCAACAAAGCCACTGACGCTCAGAAAATGATTCTTTTTAACTGATGAATAACAGCTGTTTTGGTTTAAAAATATGGAAAATCCACACATAACGCAAGATGTGTGAATTAGTTAAAAAGAAAACAAGCAATATAAGTTGGCCTTAAACTTACATCAAGCCTTTAGAAGATTTAACGACAAGCTGGTTGGATTATGATGAGATAAAGGATGTTAAGTTTGACGAAGCCGGTGTTATTGACTTTACCGTATTAGAGTTGTCAAAGTTATTTGATGTATAGAATTTCTGTACGACTACTTAAAACCACTGACCCAGAAGCAGTGTCCTTTACACAGTCACGGATAGTTTTATTCTTGGACGTTCCACTTGAAGTCTTCTATATGGATTTAGAAACTGAGCTTGCTAAAGGAACTGATGGGTGAGTAGACACATGCGACTATCAAAAAGATTGCCTTTACATTCAACTGTGAACAAGATAAGTGGATTGGAAGATGAAGGATGGAACGTAATGCGACAGTTATACTAGAATAGGTTGGTTTGCGGTCATAGACGTTTATAGCGTTGCTTGCCAGGATTCTTTAATCAAGGAAGGCTAAGGGATAAGTAAAGAAGTTGTAATAAAAAAATATAAACTCACGACAATACAAGCAAGCTCTCTTTGAAATATAGTATTTTATCACACAAATGTTATTCTGCGCTATACTCTTCATCATGTAAACACAACTGCCGTTAAAAAGAAATCACTAGTCTCTAACAATAACAAAAAGATTTACGTCAATCCTGAGTTTTTCATAGGCTTTTAGGGCATTGGAGAACTTTAAAAGTTTAACTTAAAAACCCTAACTAGTACTTAACTTAAGAACCTAACTAGTACTTACTTAAGAACCTAACTAGTACATTTAAAGAACCTAACTAGTACTTTATAAAAACTTATAATTTACTTGTAATTTATTGCACTTAATTTAAAAAAAGTACTTTCTATAACTGACTTAACTTGTACTTAACTTACTTAATCTAGTTCTTTAACTTTATTTATTTTCATTAAAAACTTTTCCCATAGAAAATGGGTCTACAAAAGGGGTTGTACTTTTTTGCAGAAGCTGGTTTTTCTTCCTTTTACTGTGGGGGCTTGTAACTTTGTTGCTAGGTTTTGGTGTTAGGTTTTGTATGCTAAAAACCCACCAACAACAGCAACACCCAATACATAAAATACATCTTATCGTTTGATTGTGATTGTGTTGTTGTTTTTAATTGTGCTGTTGTTGGGTGGTTGATGTTGTATTACTATCTAACAATTTTGTTTTGCTGATTGGTTTGCTTTTCTCAGTCTGTGCCATTCAACTGTCTATGGCCGGGCCCCAACACCGCCAGGATTTTTAGTTTAGTAACATTTCTCACCTGTGGTACATTCACTTGTGGTACATTCACTTGTGGTAAATTCTGCTCCCGTGGACTGTCCTGCGGCGTCTTCTCGCTCATTTTTTTTATTGCGATTAAATTTAATTATGATCAAAAGTAATATGATTAAAAGTAATTAATCCATGATGAATGGGCATAAAATGTCCCAAATCTGTAATACATGTCACATGCAAGAGTTTCTATGGACTTGTTAAAAACCGGATCTTGTGATAAGTCATATTTTAAATCTTCTTCTGAATCAACCGCGCCATCTTACTTACTAACTTAGCATATAGACTAATCATTGTCTGAACCCACTGATCTAACCATTTTTGACCCTAGCTGTGCTTCGTACCTAGCGTAGTACTTTCAACGTCTGAGTAGACAGTGCTGATCTGTTCAATACTTAGTTCAGTGCCTAAATACTGTCTAGTTTTTCCACACGCAGCCAGAGAGTATTAATCTTTCTTTATGGCAGTGGTCTGCTGAGTAGCTACGGAGTAGTCTGCTTGCTCCTCACACTTTATAGTTCGTCACAATCCATTTTAAAAAGCAATAAAAATTATATAATACTTTTAAAACCACGAGTTTAACGCTGGTTAATTATGTAGTGCCTATCGTTGGTGTTATAGTTTATTAACCTTGCAAAATGTTTGTTAGGAATAAAACCTCCAAACATGGAAAGATTGAAGATTCGCCAAAACTAGTTGCAACCTTATTTTTAGCTTTAAAACAAAAGATTATCTGATTAAAAAGCACATAGACAGTCTTTCGTACTATTATTATTTTAATTATTTTTTTAGTTAATGTAAAAGATGAGTGAAAAAAAAATTATCAATACGATTTACCACTCTGCTGTAATTAGTGGCCTTAGTATAGGCTATAGCGTGTTAGCAAAAAACATGTTTAAAATGAGGCCAGCTGATCTAGGAAGGTTAGACATTGAGGATGTTGTTAAGGTTATAGTTGTAATTACTGCAGGGATTGCCTCAAAAGACTTTCTTGTTACACAGGGGATTATCCCAGAAAATATAATTATAGAAAGATTAATCTAGAAAATATTGATTTATAAAAAGATGTCTGGATTGGTTCTGATGGTGGGAGGGGTATTGTTAATGCTTTAGCTTCACTGGAGCAATTATATGTTTAGTAAATTGCGGTCGATGAAGAGAGAGAACGTCATAACAGGCAATGGAAGATTTAGCTAAGGCAAGAGACGCTTCTGAGAAAAGGCGAATTGCTCACTTAGGACTTTATTATAAAAAATTAAGAGAACAGGGACATTGCAGAGCACACATTTACAGACGTTGATGACGCAATGAATGAGTATTACTTAGTGACAGGAAAGAAGTTTCTAACATCGCCACCGCCAGAACTGTCTGACTTTTATGAACCATCTGAGGAACAGAAGACTGCAGAGATAGTTTTTATTGCAGTTGGCATGACCTCATCTTCTTTTTTTCTCACTTTTTGGTAAAAAAATGCATTTAAAAATGGGCAAAAATTTTTTATTCTCCTAAAGGTTTTTAAGGAAAAATGC
>JAFLJL010005266.1:0-14428 GCA_018398815.1 Conus ventricosus
CATCAAGTACTAAACTACACATTTCCTTTCCCCGAATCATAACACTAAAATTCCTTTCCGGAATCATAACACTACAACAATCCCTTTCCGGATCAAACAATGCAACATACCTTTTCCGGAATCACAACACTACAACAGGAAAGTATTTCAATATAAACCTTTCCGAATCTAGTTTTCCAAATTGGGAAAATAATTTCCACCTGGACCCTCTTCAATAAACCATGAATACAATTCATTACACACAATTAATGATTACTTTTCATCAAACTATAAATGTAGAGAACGTATAAATGCCGACTCTAAGCCACTTTCACCCTCCACCGAGTTTTTGGGCGAAAGTGGCCTAAAAGCCGCCTTTTCCTGTGGCGGAAGAGAGAGAGAGAATCACCGGCAGACAGACAGAGAAGAGAGAGACAGAGAGAGAGACAGACAGACAGACAGAGAGGCGGGCACACACACACAGCATTTTACCAATTCTAACTCACTTGCTCTTCCACCAAGTTTTTGGGCGAAAGTGGCCTAAAAGCCGCCTTTTCCTGTTCTCTGACAAGTAAGACTTCAATAACCAAAAAATAACGATTATCTACAAACAAACATACTGTGTAGGGTTATCCGTTTTTAATACTAATTTACTAAACTTTTCAGATTTTAGTTTTTGTTTAATCCTAATGTTTTTCCTGGTCATTTTCAATAACATCATTTTCGCGCAAACATTCTTCAAATGAGTCTCTGTCTTTCATGTGAAATAAAACTACAGTCTTTAACTGTTCTCTAAAGTCTTTTAAAACCGAGTTATATTTCTGGCATAAAATCCACACACTTATCCCAGCATGTCTTCCGCTGAAAGCTAGTTTCGACAAAGTGTTTCTCTTTTTAACTATGTCTCTTTCTGCTGAACAGTCATCTATAATAAATAGTGTTTGCGTTCCTTCAAACAGTCTATAAAACTGTTCTAAACACTCACTCAGTTTATTGCTAGGATTAACTAAATATATGTCATCATCTGTCCATATAAACCTTCTATCATGATATGCTTTGTTCCATTTAAGTGTTGGACAGAAAACCACAATATGATTAAATTATAACGATAAACTGTTTGTAACAGGTCGAGGATAAATATTGTTTTTCCACAACCAGTTTGCCCACAAATCAATGAGCAATGAGGAGTTTTTGTCATAAAGTTTAACTGCTCCATAGTTTTATAGCAGAATTAATCTAATCCAGTTATTATTTTTATCATGCTCTCTGTCAAAACTTGTTCAGTATAATAAAACCCTACGAGGCCTAAATGTGTAAGATTAATCCAATTCAGTTCTGTAAGATTGTTTCTATTTAAGTCAACATTGATTTTGTTGCTTGTTGTTATGATCTTAATATCCTCACCATGTGAAGAACGACGACAACAACGTTAAGGCGTTTAACGTCTAAGTTTGCCAGCTAATATAATTCCTTTTATAAGGTCATCACTAACGCCCACAACCCCATCCCTCTCCACATCTTTAAAGACAGAAATTTCAAATATCATTGTGAACGTGTCTCCTAATTTTCTGCTTGGAAAGAACTGTAATTTTGTAGAAGCTTTTTTTACAACTGTTTCTTTTCTGTGGAGGATGTACTGCTTTTTCCCATACGCGTTATTTCATCTCTTTTCGACTATTGTCGTCTGGCATAAGACTTACATGTAAAGGGCCAGAGTTGAATGCTTTTCTGAAACTTTTTTGACGGCCAAAAATGTAAATGGGCTTATGAATTCAAATTTTATGTCCCATTCTAAATATGGTTCTAAGTGCCATTTGAGGTCAGGCTTTCGAACTATTTTATATTCATACTGGCCAACATTATTTGCTTCTAGATTGCGCAGCTGTTCTAGTTTAGGAAACTTTTTGGTGTCGCCAACCTCTTTGCGTTTATAATCACCATCTTTAGTGTACTCAAAACCATACAAAGTGCCTATCTCACCATTTTGTTCAAAGTCCGCAACGTCTGCAAGGTCTTTTAATTCTAAAGTTATACACCTTACAGGCGCTAATGTAACTCCCGATTCTTCTGGCCCACGCGACATTATTTTTAGTACAACTTATTATTTTATTTCCAAAACAATGTGCAGGTTATCACATTTCACGACTTTCCTGTTTTGTCTTTGATTTTTATATTAAATGATCCGACCCTCCCACAAACTAATCTTTTAAACTGTAAATTAGGGAATTGTATAATTTCATAATCGCAATATGCAGCTTTCCCTGACGGAAGAGCTCTTAAAACATTGAGGGCCTTCCATCATATAAGTTTTCATCAGTGCTTAGCTCGTCCAAATGAACATAGAGTAATGAATGTAATGCAAGATTGAGCGGACTTTCCCCCTCAAACGTAGTTTCATCTGGCGAAACACTAAAACTATGAGTGGGTAGATTGCTAGTTGTAAAGCCTAGCATTTTAGCTAGCTCTCTATCAAAATCGTATTTTGCTTCTTCAGGTTTGAATGTTAATATTGTTTTTAGATTTGCATTGTTAAGTTTAAGAGTAATGTCTAAGTTACTCATTGCTTCTTTAGTGAGCAAAACCCGTAATAACCATCAGGTATTGTTAACTGTTTAACGTCGTTTGTTCTCCTTTCATATTTTGTAATCTTATTATTCCCCTTGGCTTCAGTTATATTAAACCATACGACTTTGTAGAATATTTCATGAAGCGCGACTGTTTTGGCCCCGCAATTGTTATCAATAGCATGTTCTAAAAACGAAGGACTGTCTTGAGTTGTTATTGTTACAAACATTTTTTAAACGAAATAAAAATGAGTGCATTTAAATATACTGATGCAAAATATTCTGCTGGGCCGCACTACAATCTTAAAAACATAACAACTGATACTCTTGACATTTCTGTGACCCAGACTGTCACTTTTCATAAAAAGGTGAGTACTCCATTAAGCAGATATCTTAACCCCCTATTAAAAAAGACTACATCGCGAAAGCGTGGTTTAGTCATCCGATGCAGTTTTATCAGAACCAGTTAAACTTTGCTGTGTTTTGTGCATCAACTGGGTGTGGAGTGTCGTATGCTGATCACTTAAATCATCCTGATCCTTTGGTGAGGTCAGTGTACAGATTTTATTTTTATTACACCTTTAGACGTATTTGACTGAACTGCGAGCGCCATTACCAAATGACAAACCGTTTAATCCATTCAGCAACATAATAGACATGAAGGCTTTTGAAAGGATCTGTAACGAATTCAATATTAACACCAAGACGGACTTTAGACAAAAGTTGGATCTTAATCATGGTCTAGGCACCCTTATTTTTGGGGCATGCACAGAAAGTTTAAATATGACTGGAATCCTCCTTACACATCTTTCTCTTCAGGCGCAACAGCTTTTCACCTTGGGTCCATAGAGCAAGAGCATAAAACAGCATGGACAACATTTATCTTAGACACTTCTAAGGGTCTAACTAGAGCGGGAATAGAACGAATAAACGACTCTATTCGTACTTACGTTTGGTGTTTGCTAGGCTCGCAAGCACAGGCAAGATCGAGCATAACTGATCCTTCTACTGGCTTTGACGCACAAAAACAATACTTAGCAAATTAGAGGACGCCATTAATTCTACAGTTGATTTACCTTCAAGTATTCAAAGGTACCAACATGTTTTAACAATACGCAAGATCGAAAGTAGACTTTGCTGTTGGCACTGGTTTATACATGCTGCCTTCTGACCTCAGACTCCAGATAGGTACAATAATAAACTATAATAATGAAATTCTTATAGCAGGCAATGAACAGAAGGTTGGGAAAAACGACATAAATTCTGAGCCAGTAATATTACAAACAATAAAAGAACACCCAAGATTAAGTCATCTAATCCCTGAAGTCCAACCCCCCAAAGTCATTGAAGACTCAGCAAAGCTCGCGGACTCTGTTCGCGATGACCATGAATATGAAAAGACAGCGCTTGTTCTTGGATTAACTGGCATAGGATTACTTGGTCTTTATCTTACTAAATAGTAACCCAACTATTACAAGAACTAATGTCCATAAGTGCTCGGCCATAAAGCTAACTACTTTGCTTGCAGTAGACAAAAGCCAGCTGACAATGCCCCCTAATATGCTAGGTAAAGAGTCTATAGCTTACCAGCTAATTTTTTTAATAAATTCGCAAGATGATCAAGCTGTTTTTTTACCCATGATTTATCAGGTGGAGGCGATGGCGGTGGAGGTACTGGACTTTGGCCTCCACCGCCGCCTGTAATAGCCATCACCAGTGTACTTATTGCAAATCCTAAGGCTGTTATAACGCTTGCTAATGTGACTCCTTGCTCTCTAAACAATGTTCTTATTCGTTCTGCTAGCGTTGCGTCTTCATATAAAATTTTTTCGATAGTTTCTCTTATTCTATTCACTTGAGTTCGTAATAGGTCTCGGTTAGTAGTCGTCACTTCTAGTCTTGCTGATCTCTCTTGTTCAAGATCTTTTAGTCTTTGGGTTATTCTTTCTTTAATATCAGGCCCTAAGTTGGCGTCATCAGCCTCAACGAGTTTTTCTTTTTCTCTTTTTATATGCCCATCTAGTTCACCTAGTTTTGCTAAATTGTTTGTTAATTCGCCTCTGATGGTTCTTAAAGTACGATCAAGGGCTAATAATTCTCGCATAGGCAATGGGAATCATTAATTGTTTTTAACGCTGTTTCTTCTGAAAAACTGGTTTCTGCTTCTATTGTATTTATTAATTCGCCTGCTGATTGATTTAATTCTTTAAGTTCCATGTTTTGCATTTGGTTATCTGTCGGGAGTTCTTGTAGTGTGTTTTGAAGTTTTGAAACTGCCTCCGCCCTTAATTTTGGCCTAACAAGGCCAAGGCGATTTTGATCTTTCACACTGAGTCTATTCTAATTGAACCCACGCTAAAAACTTTGATGGGTCTTTTTTAGTTGTAAGCTGAACAAGTTGTCCTTGGTCGCTCCTCACAAACAAATGATCATCTTTAATTCAAAATCATTTGGGTCTATAAATTCGGGAGGTTCTTGACCTAAACTTGGTACAATGATTTAACCTTACTTTCTGTTAATTCATGCCGCATTGAGCGCATTGAGCGATGCTGTGCTAAAGGGATCATTTCACTCATGTCGTCTCCAGGATCAAAAACATCATAATCTTCTTCACCTTCAATTCTTGCCATGTTTTTTAAATAATTAACTTTTATTTTGTTTATAAAAATGCCACAACAAACATATGGCTCGATTCTTGACCCGCATAGAAAACTGAAAGAGCCCCATGGCGTGAAGGGAAATAAACGGAATATTATTGTTCCAAATAATCCATCTACTATTGATGCAGATCAAATTCTTACTGTCAAATTTCCAGACTTAGGAGCAGATGAATTGTTTTGGCCGGGCCTCGCGCGTCTTACTTTCCCAAAATAGTACTCGAATCAAAAACCGACCCAAACGGGAAAAAAACAGTTTCCAAATTTGGGGGGGCAATCTTTAAAGAAAATTTCTATAAAACTTGGGGGGCAAAAAATATTTTCTTAAACCCCAATGAAAGACATTTTTTTAAAACCTATTCTAAAACTTTTGGCAAACCCGGGGAATGAAAGGGATGACCCCTTGCTTTTAAAGGGAATCAAAAATAAAGAAGCACAAAAACCCATAGAATAGCGCGGGGTGATGCTAAAGACGGCAAAAGGCCTGAGCTGAAAATTTTTGCGTATGGAAATCCCCCTTTTTCCATTCCCTTAGTTTTTTGAGTTTTTTAAAAGGCTGCCCCCCGTACTTTAAAGGGAGCATTAAAAACAAAATTTTCCCAAATAACAAAATTTTTTAATGAATAAAAAGGGGTTTACCCAAATCATAGACACCGAAGCAAAGTACAGTTTTTCTGGCATCTCGAAAAGGGTTTTAAACTTTTTTAGCAACCCTCATTAGAAAGGGCGATTGAGCAACAATATCATCAAGATTACAATATTTTACACAGAGTGTTTCATCATACAACATATCCCAGAAGCGGGCAACACTAAAATGGAATTTTAGTTTTAGCGTCGCAGCAAGATCGAAAAAGGGTATTTTATTGCTGTGTGGGGATGAAGAACCGTTAAAAAGAGCAAGTGAAAAGTTTTTTAAATCCTAAAAAAAGGGAAATTGCAATGAAAAATTTGACGGTATCCTAACCAAATCCCCGCTACGGGCTTAGACCTTATCATCTTTTTGACGAAATAAAAAAATTTGTTTGGGGTGGGAGGGGTAAAATCCAACAGCAACCTATTGCAAAAGATTTACATTTTCAAAATGTTGGGCTTAAAGATTATTTAACAACAAAATCCGGTTTAGGGGTTGGGCCCCAAAGGGCCCAACGGAGGATAATCATTTGTAGGGAAGGGGGAGAGCTGTGAGAAAACGTAAAAAAACATTAAAATTGATAAAGAAAAAGAACCAAAAACCGTTTAAAAGTCCCTTGTTTTTATTATTTATGCGCAGCTGAATATTGAAAAAAACCCTATTAAAATTTTTAAAAAACTAAATTATTTTTTTTTTTATAAAAAGCATGTCTGTTCAGGTTTACCCCCAAATGTGCCAAAGCGCCCCCCAAAAAAGGAAACGGGAAAATTCTCCCTTGTTTAAAAAACCCCTAACAAAAAAAACCCTTTCAATTAACCAACTTTAACAAAAATGCAGCAAGTACAAGAGCAAGACCTTTCAAAATAAGAAAAAAACCAAAAACAAAAGGTATTCTGCTGCCTTTAATGCTGAAAACATAATTTAATACGGAGCATAAAACTAAAATTCTCTTAAAGCAGGAACGAGTTTTTGGTCTCTTAGCAAGGGGCATAGGCCACCCGCATTTTAAACCTCTAGATTTTGTTTTTAGCTCCGGCCCTGTGTTCATTGGGCTGAAGTGCGGCTGGAAAAAAATTTAAAAACTAAACCCCCAAAAGCCCCACACAATTTTTAAAACCCAAAAAAACGGCAAAAACTTAGTTCTTTAAAAATTTAAAAAAAATTTAAGCGCTTGTTTGACTCAAACATCAGGGATAAAATTTTAAAAATCTTTTCCCGGCCATTTGATGACAAACAAAAAAACAAAAGTTTAAACCCTCAAAGAAAGGCGGGGACAAGTTTTTCCAACAGCCAGACGCCGGCAGATAAAAAAGGAATGCTTAAAAAAAAAAACAAACATTAAACTCTTTTTTCTTAAACACTCCCTTAACAATCCCAAAAGGTGTTTATACTTTATTTTATGAGTCCAAGCGCAAAAAGACCGTCGTTTATTGTTTCCTGTTTAAGCCGTTGAAATTTTTTTTTAATTAAAAAAAAATTTTTTTGGTTAGAAAAGAAAGACACCCTTTGGCAAAGGGGTAAAATAAGGGACAAAAACGAATTGTTTAAAGGGAAAATCTCGAGAGGGGAGCGTTTATAAAGAGAAACTAAAATGAATTAAATTTAAAAGGTTCTTTGGGACCCAACAAACGTACAGGCAATTGTTTTTCTTTGGCTTTTTCCCTTCAATTTTCCAAGTAAACAAACCAATAGACCCCCCCCCATTTAAAAGAAAGTTAGCGGGTTTTAATCGACAAATTAACAATAAATGAAGAAAACCTAAAAGCCCGGGTCTCAACTAAACAGCAAAAACTATTTTTTTCTCATAATGATTTAAAACCCCCGGGTTTGGCAGACCAACTGCTTAACCCCAAACCGGGTTTTTGAAATCGGGCCCCCCTTGAAAGAAGCCCCAAAAAGAAGAGGCCCCTGGTTGGCCCCAAATAGGGCCGAAAAGTCCTTATAATTAAGTTTTTAAAAAACCCTTTTTTAAAAAATTGAAAAAACCCCAAATTTTTAAGGGGCAAGGGGCCAATTAAATTCCCCGCTAACTGGAAAAGTTAGTTTTAAGGAGACCCGGGGGGGTTTTTAAAAATTTTTTTTTTTTTTTGGGGGGGGGGGGGGGTTTTTTTTTTTTTTTGGGGGGGGGGGGGGGGGGGAAATGTTTTTTGGTGGGGGGGGGGGGGTTTTGGGGTTTTTTGGGGTGGGGGGGGGGTTTTTTTTTTTTTTTTTTGTTTTTTGGGGTTTTGTTGGGGGGGGGGTTTTTTTTGGGTTTTTTTTTTTTTTGGGGGTGGGGGGGGGGGGGGTGGGTGGGGGGGGGGGGGGGGGTTTTGGTGTTTTTAAATGTTTTAATTTTGGGGTGGATTAAATTTAAAATTTTTTGGGGGGTTTTGGGTTTTTTTTAAAAAATAAAAAAAGGGGGGGTTATGTTTTTTAAAAATTTTTTTGAAGGGTTAAAATTTTTAAAAATTTTTTTAGTTAAAAAAAATCTAAATTTAAATTTTTTTTTAAAGTTTTTGAAAATAAAAAATAATTAGGGGAATTATTTTCCTTAAAAAAGGGAAAAACAAAAATTTCAAAAACATTTTAATAAAATCATCAAATTTTTTAAAATTTGTTTTCATCTTTTCCCATCATGCTTATTCAAAACCCAAAATTATAACAACCAATGGGGGCTAAAGATTTTTACAGCGCATGCACAAGGCGTAAAAAATTGGGTTCAAAATAATCAAAATTTTAAATCGAAAAAAGTAAACCCTGAAGACCAAAAAACAAAATACCCAGCCACACATTTTTGGGTTTTTGCTTTTTAGGCCCTAAACAGACCACCCGAAACCAACAGTAAAAGCCCAAAGATCACTTTAAAGGGAAAAGTTCAGAGGAGCGGGGCCAATAACAAAGGGAAATTTCTTAAACCCAAAATTTTGACCCTAAGACGGGAAGCGCCTTATTTTTTCTAACTTGCGGGGTTACAAACCCCCATTTTTATAAAAAAGGGCAGTGGACGATGCCTTCAAGTGTAAAGCATTGCAATTCACCCAAAAAAAGTACATGTGTTTTAAATTTTAAAAAAAATTAAAACTTTCTTTTTAAGACACAATGCAGCACTTTATGGAACATTAAGTCCTGGCATCCCTTAAAAGCCCCTGCCCAAAAACAAAGAATTTTTTGACCCAACCTGTTGAAAGGGCCGTTTACCCTTATGAGAACATAAATTTTTGGGGAAGGGTTTGACAAAGATACACTTCCGCCTAAAGGCGCGTTTTTTTTCTAGTCAAAGGGGAAAAGGGAAATCACGACTCCATTACCAGAAAGCTCAAGATGTTTTGGAAAAATTTAAGAGTGAAAACGAGGGGAGACTACATAAACTCATACTGAGGGCTAAAGAAATGTTGTTGCGAAAATTTTTAAAAATTAAAAAAGGACCCATAAACATTACAGCCTTGATCCCGCGCAAATTATTTCTTGCCCCCGGGGATGAGTGGGGGATGCTTTCTTAATTTTACTGGAGTACAGATTGATTTTTTGTTTTCCCCTCCCAAATGTTTCCCAGATGATTGAAAACGGATTGCGTGGGGGAATTTTAAAAACGTCGCACCATTACCCGTAAAAGCAAAAAACAAATACTTTGGGCGACTAAGATCCCCAGAAAAAGGGGGTAACCTATTTTTTTAAGATCCCAAAAAATCTGTAATGGTTGGGCTATGGGGCAATCACTACCATTAGTAACTTTTAAAAAGTACACAGGTACGAATAATATTCAAAAGGGTTTTAAAATTGGGTTTAAAATTTTTAACCCCTTATCAGCCCGGGGCGGTTTCATTCTAGAAAATTGACTTGAATTTTCCTCCTTAACTCCATTACCGCATAATGACAAAAACCCTTAGCAGCAAAAAATTTTAAAGGGTTGGGTCCAAGAGAGCCACCTAAACTTTTGGGCCCCAAACTTTGGGGGAAAAAAAATTTTGTCCCGTCATTACAGACTTCTACAAAATTTTTTTTAAGACATGGGTTTTTAAAAATTTTTCCAAACTTCCAACCCCATAAATTTCTTTTGACCAAGAACATTTTATGAAACCATAAAATTTATAAGAACAAAAAATCCAGAAAAAAATCCACAGATGGGTTTTTGAAAAAAAAAAAACTTTTTTAAACGAAAGAACAACAGCTTTTTTGGGGAAAAACTAAGGGGAAACCGCACAACGCAAGGGTCAGATTTTAAACACCAAAGAGAACGAAACAATTAAGCTGACTTTAAAAAACCCAATTTTCAGGAAATTTTTGAAGATTCATGATCACCTTTTTGGGATAATGATGAAAAAAAAAAAGTCAAATTTAAAAAACCTGTTTTTTTTTTTTTTACTGTTTTTGAATTATCAAAGCTTTTGATGTTAGAGTTTCTTTTTGACAATTTTTAAACCCTCCGGGATCCTGAGTCCCAATACTTTACCCCAGATACAAAAGTTTTTTATAGATATCCCAAATTAAAACAACTATAAAGACAAGGAAAATTTGGGAAATAGCAAAAGGACCTGCGGGAAAATATGATACGTCCGATTTTTCCTAAAGAAAACCCCCTTTACATTCAATTAAATAACAAAAAGGGTTTTTTGGAAAGATGAAGGGTAAAATTTAAAACCGGAAAGGTGTCAAGGAGTTAAAGGTTTGGGGGAAAGGGCAAAAATGTACAGAATTTTGAGCCACCGGGAAAAACATTAAAAAAAGGGGAAAGGGGAAAATCCGCAGGTGTGCATCAAACATATCACATGAAAAACAAAAAAGAACATTTTTGGCAAAAAGGCTTTTCATCCCTTACAACGTAAAACTGCGATCTAATCTACCTGAATCAACAAAAACTGTTGTAACAAAGAAGTCAATTTGATAGAACAAACACAAAAAGGGTGTTTTGGTTTAATTTAAAATTTTCATATGCAATTGGGGACTGGGGAACCGTAAAATTTAATTTAAAACGGAAAGTTTCTGGGAATTAACGCCAAATTTTTCTTTCCAAAAAAAGAACTTTGAGGAGCTGGTTTTTTTTTTGTGTCAGTTTTTCGTAAATAATTTCACGGGGGGATTTAAACCTTTTCAATTCTTTTTAATTTCATATGGATCAAAACTCCAAACGGAAACTGTTGCCCGATGCGAGTGCCCCTTCGCCCTTTCCCCCCCCCGGGAAAAAAAAGGTACCTTTCTTCAAAACCAAATTGGGAATATTTTTTTTTGGGTTAAAAAACCTTTTCCCTTTTCAGCAAAAATTTTTTGTTTTTCATTTTTATTGCTTGTACTGGCTTTAAAACCCTTTTAAAAACTTCATTATTCATTGGCCCCCAAAACTGAGGGCCAACTTTTAACCCATTCCGTGTTTCGAGAATTTTCAATTTAGTCTCTTGATACTGGAAAGGAAAAAAGTCCTTTTGGCTAACTGTTTTTAAAGTTTTTAACTAAAGCCTGTGATCGTGAACTCCCGAATGCCTCTTCTAATAGTAAAACTCTGTGGTTTTTAAAAATAATTTAATTTACCTTGGCCCCTTTAAAAACTTTTCCATCAACAAAATTTAATCATTCGAGGGGAAATTAAAGGCCCCCGTTGGGATATCAGTTTTTAAAGGCAAAAAAACAACAGCAAAGCACCTTTTTTGTTAATGGGTTTCCCCCTCTTTATATCTTGAAGCTATATCAAAGACTGGAGCGTACTTAAATCTTTTTGTCTAATCCTAAAACAAAAGGGTAAATATAGAAAACCAATTTTAAGGGTGTCGTTTTTGGGGTTTTTATTGACAAAATGTGGTCTTCCGTATTCGTCTAGGCCCGGGAAATAAATTTTCCAAACCTTGTTTAAAAAATAACCATTTTTTGGGTGTTTGTTCACCCGACCCCCCGTGCTTGGCTTGCTTTTTTAAATTTCCCCCTGTTTCCCCCCCAAAAACCTTTGGGGGAATAAAATTATTTTGTTTTATTTTTTTTTTTCCCCAATATTATTTGCAACAAAAAAACCAACGGTCCCTACCCAAAAGACAATAAACCCCATTTCTTGCATCTTTGTTTTTTTTGATGGGGATAAAATTTACGAAAATTTGGGGGGGGGCAAAGTCCGATTGGGTTTTCCTTTACTAGATAAAAATGTTTTATTGTTGAAACAAAAATTTTTTAAAATTTTAAGCTCTTGGGCCCCCGTCTTTTCAGTGTTTTCCCTTTTAAAAAAATCTAAAAAGCTCAATTCCCCTGCCCTTTCCCTAGGGGCCCTTTTGCACTGCTAGTTGGTCCATAGCTTTTTTTTTTTGTCCTTTTCCCCCTTTGGGCCCTCATTCCCCCTTTTACTAAATGCGAAATTACTTCCCTAAAAGCAAGCGCATTCACCACAGCGCCGCCTAACATTATTGCGAGTGAAGCCCTTTTTTATAAAAAGTATTTTTTTCCCTTCCCTATTTAAAATTTTTCGGAAATTTTTCCCCCTTTCCTTTTACTAGAAAAACTTTCGTGCAACCCCAAGCTGCAATGGGAAGCCAAACACTTTGCTGAATCCCCAAAATCAAATTTTCCAAGATCTTCGGTTTTAAATTTTTAACAACTTTTTACCAAACATTGAGTAACCTACACTTTGGCCTCCAATAACAGCAGAATGGAAAACAAAGTTAAATAACAGTTTTTTTGGTGCCATTTTTATAAAAAAAAAAAATTATAATTAAAAAAAAACAGGGAAAAGTGGGTGACTCCTACCCCCTACAAGGGACCTAAACCTTCCTGAACCAAAAATGGGCCAATTTGATTTATCAAGCTAAATTTTGCCCCAAAAAAGGGGAGGCTGTATTCTTTGGCAGCATGGGGGAAAAAAAAACAGTTCCTCGGAAATGAACTAAAAATTGGGGGGAAAAATTCAAAAAATGTCCCAAAACATTTTAAAGTAAACTAACAGTATAAGCGCAGCTGGGGGCCCAGAATGGTGAAAAGTGTGGGGCAAACGGTTTCTTAGTTTGTACACTAAACTAGTCAGTAGATTTGCTCCCATTGATTCTGAACAAGATCTTACGTATGATTTAAACGCAAGATCCAGTTTTAACAAAGTCATTAGATTTCCTCTAGGATGTGATCTATACTACAGATTTGGAACATTGTTATCGCCAGCGATCATGGGATTAATAACTTTTAATCATATAGATTTTGTTTCCCTTCAAAATGAACGAGCTGGAAAATCAGCAGAATCAGAAAACACTGAATCAGGTGGAGAAAGTAACCAAGCCAGAAAATCAGCAGAAAACACAAAACCCAGGTGGGGACCATTAAAAATCCTGGCGTGTTGAAGCAGGAAAAAAATTAGCAGAGTGGAACAGACAAAAAAATTAATGTTACAGAATATGACTCATCATGAAAACATAACACCGCCACGCCAGAACAAGTTGATTCAATGCCAGCTATAAAAACTCCATGTGATTAAAGGGGCGCCAAAGTCTTCATGGTATATTGAACTTAAAACTGTTGCCATTTTTAGTGCTCTTGCTGCTGCTGGGGGGGGTTATTACGGTTATAAAATATATAAACAACGCTGGCAAAAACAAGAGCCCAAACAATCTCCACCGCTAAATACAGAAGCCGAACACAACTGCACGCCAAAACCGCCAATAACAAAGCATCATTTTGATCCATTTATAATGGAATAATATTTTAAGAACTTAATTTTAATTTTTTATAAAAATAGATCATGGCGTATTATAAAATGATAAAGTCAATAAATAAAGACATGGAGTCTATAAAAGACATTTCCATAGACCAGAATTGTAATCAATGCGGTTGCTTCGGATGTAAGACCTTCCTTAAGATCTATGCAGAGAACGCTGAGCAAGACATCCTCAACGATGACGCGTTTTTTTAGGCGTGTGTGTACTATATTTGGCATCTGCTATTTAAGATAAAAACATAGATTGTATTTTTTTTGATAATTATAAGATAACTTGAATACGAACTTGGTTGTACTTAAAGGATGACTTAATCAAGAACTTATTAAGAACTTGATCAAGAACTTAATTAAAAACTTAATCAAGAACTTATTAAGAACTTGAAGTAACTTAATTAAAAACTTAATTAAGAACCTGGGGTGACTTAATTAAAAACTTAATTAAGGACTTGGTGACTTGGGGTGGAGTGTGTGTGGGGTACACAGAGCTTTATTATTTGTCATGTGTAACACCACTTGGTGCAAGACAGTGCTTGCGTTTTTGTGATGCATTGGCTCTTTTGTTGCAAGTTCAAAGCAGCCGCCAAGTGCATTTAACAAAAGCCTGATTAAATAAAACAAGACAATTGTATAAAGTACACCCGCCTAAAAAGGCAGCCTAAGCAAGTAGGCCACCGTTCACGCGCGTGAACGGCGAAGCATACGTCAAAGCAGGTGAGGTAAGAACTATTTTTAGAAACCTGTCCGGGCTTTGTGGGCAGGAGTCCACAAGTAGGTCACCGTTCACGCGCGTGAACGACGAAGCATGACGTCAAAGCAGGGGAGGTAAGAACTCATTTTAGAAACCTGTCCGGGCTTTGTGGGGCAGGAGTCCAGCAAGTAGGCCACCGTTCACGCGCGTGAACGCGAAGCATGACGTCCAACCACATATGATAGCTATTCGGCC
>JAFLJL010005267.1:0-10000 GCA_018398815.1 Conus ventricosus
CGCAAGTCAGGCAGATTCGCCTATGAGTTTAGGCAGCGCAGGAACAAGACCCTTCGCTCGTGAAGTCTTGGGATTGGCAAGAGTGGAGAGAAACAGGAGGTTAGAGGAGTGAGACAGAATTTCTTGTGAAAGGCGGGCTGTTGTACCGAGTGTTCACCAAGGGGAAGACAGGTAAGGTGACCACTCAGTTAGAGGTACCAGCAGGTTATCGTGACACTGTCATGTCAGTGGGTCACGAGTCGCTCATGGCGGGTCATCTCGGCACCAGCAAAACAGCTGACCGAATCTTTGATGACTTTCATTGGCCAGGAGCAATGGCAGACATCAAGCGTTTCTGCATGTCATGTGACGTGTGTCAAAGGTCAGCCACAAGAGGGGTGAAGAGGAAGGCGCCTCTTAAACAGCCTCCTTTAATTGACACCCATTCAGGAGGGTGGCTGTTGATCTGATTGGCCCAATCGCGCCCTGTTCCAAAGGTGGCACAGGTATGTGTTGACACTCGTGGACTACGCGACCAGATACCCAGAAGCGTTGCATTGAAAGGCGTAGATACGCAACAGGTCGCTGAAGGGCTGGTAGACATCTTTTCTCGCGTGGGTGTGCCAGCACAAATTCTCAGTGACAGGGGGTCACAGTTCACCTCAGGCGTGATGAGGGAGGTCAACAGGCTGCTAGGGATCACACAGCTGCTCACTACCCCATACCATCCACAATGCAATGGCTTGGTGGAAAGATTCAACGGTGTGCTGAAGGGCATCTTAAAGAAGCTCTGTGAGGAAAGGCCAGCAGATTGGGACCGCTACATTCCAGCGGCACTGTTTGCCTACAGGGAAGCCCCTCAGGAAAGCACAGGCTTTTCGCCATTTGAGCTGCTGTATGGGCGGACAGTTCGGGGACCAGTGTGCATTCTCAAAGAGCTGTGGTCCGGAGAACAGGAGTCCGAAGAGGTCAAAACCACTTATCAGTATGTGGTGGACCTACGCAATAGGCTCGAGGAGACATGTAAGGTCGCAAGGGAGAGTTTGCAGGAGGCTAGGGTCGTCCAGAAGAAGCAGTATGACAGGAAGGTGAGGAAGCAATTCCTCAAGGTGGGAGATCAAGTCCTGTTACTGCTTCCCACGGATCACAACAAGCTGCTGATGCATTGGAAGGGACCATTCACCATCATTGAAAAGGTAGATCAGGACTACCGAATCGATGTGAATGGGAAATCAAAACTTTTCCATGCAAATTTGCTCCGCAAATATATTCAGCGTGAGACTCAGCACATAGGCGCAGCAGCAATCATTGATGGAGGTGAAGGAGACCCAGCAGAAGAAGGGAGATTTTGTTGCCTGAGTTTCCAGGAGAAGAGTCATACAGGGATGTGTCACTGTATGAAGGGCTAGACAGTAGGAGACAGGAGGAAGTTAGGGGGCTCCTAGAACGTATAGGGCGTCCCTGACTGATAAACCAGCAGGACAACTCTAGAGACATGTACGGTGGAGTTAACATCGCAAAAACCCGTACATGTGAAAGCCTACCCGATCCCATATGCCACCAAGCAAGTGATCGAGGAGGAGGTAGAAAAGATGTTGGACCTTGGGGTGATTGAACCGTCCAAATCATCATATAGTGCACCCGTCGTCTTAGTGAGGAAAAAGTCAGGTGAGCATCGATTCTGTGTCGACTATAGACGTCTGAACAGTGTCACCAAGGTCGATGCAGAGGTCATACCGAACATGGAAGACCTGTTCGCTCAGATCGCCACAAGCAAGAGCCAGTATTCACCAGGATAGATCTGAGCAAGGGTTACTGGCAAATAGCCTTGAGTGAGGACTCAAAGGAAGTCACAGCATTCTCCACTCCTATGGGGCTATACCAGTGGCGAGTACTTCCTTTTGGATGGTCAACGCACCTGCAGTCTTCTCTCGGATGATGAGGAAGTTATTGACGGGATTGGAAGGCGTTGTGAATTTCATGGATGACATTCTGATAGCATCCGAGACATGGGAGGAGCATATGAGGCAGCTAGGAGCAGTTTTAGAGAGGTTGAGACAAGCCAATCTCACAGCCAGACCAACAAAGTGCCAGGTTGGTTTTCCAAGCCTGGAGTTCCTAGGTTTTGTTGTCGGAGGCGACACAAAGCAGCCGGAAAGAGGAAAGGTGGAGAAGATGATGAATTCAGAGAGACCAAAGACCAAAACAGAAGTCAGGAGTCTGCTAGGTTTTATTGGTTCTATAGGGAGTTTGTTCCAAATTTCGCAGCAATCACGAGTCCTCTCAGTGATTTGGTCAAGGCAGGGAAACCGGCAGTGGTCGAGTGGTCAGACGCTGCAGAGCAAGCACTGCAGACGGTGTTGGAAAGACTAGGTTCCCGTCCCATCTTGAAGCTACCAGATATGTCCAAACCATTTTTGTTGCGGACAGATGCATCAGGCGGTGGGATAGGTGCAGTATTGTTGCAGGAGCATGAAGGGTCGAGTTTCCTGTGAGGTATGCTAGCAGGAAGTTGACAAAGTGTGAAGAAGGGTACGCAACGTGAGAAAGGAGTGTTTAGCTGTTGTGGGGCCGTGCAGAAGTTCCACAAATACTTGTATGGGAAGAGTTCGTGATAGAGACGATCATCAACCACTCAAATTCCTGCAGGAGGCACAGTTGAAAAACAGCAGAGTTCTGCGTTGGGCAATGGCATGCAGCCCTACAGGTACCGAGTGCAGTACATTCCCGGGTCGACAGAATGTCGGAGCTGACTATTTAAGCCGTGTAGTCTAGCAAGCTGCAACTCAGAGGAAGTCAGTCATATCCGGGTGCTTTGTTGATAATATGTGTTGATTACAGTTATGTTGATTGGATATGGGTTCATTCCCAGTTGGCTATGGTTCATATTTTTTTGTGTGAGACTTGTTCATATTTCTTTGTGAGACTTGTTCATGTGAATGTAGTTATGCTTGGAGCATACAGTCGCTTGTGTAGTGATGCATTATTTGCAATAAGTGAGGATGGAGATTCCTCAGTGAAGTGTCATGGATCGTGATCATATTATATTGTGCTTTTCATAAAATTGTGAAAGAGAAGATGGCAAATCCGCAGGTAGGGGAATTGCATAAGTGCGCACAGAGGTCGTTATAAAATGAGTTGAAATAACGCAAGAGCGCACGTCAATGATAACTCATTGGAGTGGTATTCACTAATGATATATTTTATAATTTATAAACCGTTGGTTGTAAAGTATTTTTTTCAAACTTGCACGTGTAGCTGTGTGTCAGCAAATTCGGTTGTTGTTTTTTTTGTACCGTGGTTTTGAGACGATGCGGTGCATAGTCTTTTGCAAGGGGGAAATTGTCACGGTCAAAAATAGAACAACCAAGTCGTGGTCCAGGTTGTTTGGACATAAGCTCTAACTCAAATATTCTGGGCGCCACGTAGACGGCCCATGGTTCGGATCCAGCCAATTAAGCATAGGGGAGAGGCTCCACAGAGACGGTCTGTCCGGCCAGACGGACTAAGCAGCTTTGACCGACGCCTCGATGTCTAGCGGACGAGTCGTAGCGCCTGGCTCAGGCTCATCTAGCCAATTTGTGGAACCAGCGCCATTGTTAGTCGGACGTCGCAGGTTAAAGCAGAAAGGGAGAGGGAGAAGGTAGTGTGTGGTGGGGGTGAAATCTAGCTAATCAATTAAATGACCAATTGACCACCACAGAGAGTAAGGCGTGTAGGCGTGACTGTCATGATTTGAATATCCAATGGAATTAGAGGGAGATAACTTCGAGTACGAGGCAGTAAAAATACTGACAAGGGTACTCGCCTTTTTGACAGATCGGAACGGGATAAAAGGTGTGAGAGTGAGAGAACGGAGAACGAGAGGAGAAAGAAGAGAGAGACAGAGAGAGAGAGGTCTGAGTGTAATCTCTGAGGAGAGAAAAGCGAGAGATGAGGGGAGGAGAAAAGAGAACCAAGTTGAAGATTAGCATGAGATAGTCTGCAGAGGAAGACTGAGGAGAGATGTGGAGAGCGAGAGAGTTGCTAACTAATGAAGAGGAAAAGAAGAAAAGAAAAAAGAAAAGAAAAGCAACCATGTCCATTTGATAGGGCAGACTGGAAGAGAGAGAGAGAGTGCATGCGTTAATGCAGGAAGAAAGAAAGGAGAAAATCGATGTTTATAGTCACTGTTTTCTCTTTACTGGGGTTCGACCCATACTTGGGCCCGCGCCACTTTCATCGACAGACCAACGCCAGTGCCAACAGTCTAACCCGACCGGTTGCCAGCAGACCAAAACCATGCCAGCAGTTGTTCGTGCTTGTGAAAGTGACAGTGAAAAGAAAAAGAAAGAAAAGAAAAGACAGTGATTCGTGAATAGTTAAGATCACCTGGCCAGGTAAAGTAGAAATCTGTTTTATACCCGGGTTAGTTAATGATGTTTTAGATAAATGATTTTGTGAAGTTCAGGAAAGAGAGAATGTTTATTTTGTTTGATTCCATATGCATTGATGTTCGTTCTATGACAAAGTGTAGTAAAGTTATAGACTTTACTAGTGTTTTTATGTGACGAATGCATGATATATGAATGAGTCGTAAGCAAGCTGTGAGTGTGTTTGGGCTGTGCGCTAGTCCTTCCTCCACTGACTCACCCGAGGTTGACAGTCAATTTACAAGTTAAGAACATGTGCTAATTTGTTTGCTGGCTATCCATCTACAGTTCTAAAAGTACTGCATCCAGTTTTAAGGCGGGTTTTTGCGATTATCAGTTATACAGGTTTGACGGAGACAGTGAATTTAAAGAATTAATTTGGGATACTATAAATTCATTGGATGTAACAATAACTAATCAAGACGGAAAGACAGTTGTTTGTTCTAGTTTATTAATAGATCTGGAAGTAGAAGAGCGTATTAGAAAAGTAGTAAGGGCTCAGTCCCGCGGGCGTTAATTTTTATGTTTCTGGGAGAGAATGTAACTATGTTGGTTCACGATCACCCATGTTATTCTACACGGAAACCCCGTTTCAATGTGTTAATTTGCGTCAATATTTAGAGGTTTTGAGGTGTTAATTTTTTTGGAAAACAGGTGTTAAATTTGGTCAAAATTGACATGTGATGGACGTGATTTGTGTGTGAAAAAGGGGGTTTTCGTGCAAAATAACATGGGCGGTCTTGAACCCGCATATTTACATTCTCTCCCACACACACACACACACACACACAGAGAGAGAGGGGAAGAGAGAGAGAGAGAGAGAGAGAGAGAGAGAGAGAGAGAGAGAATCTTAACAGTCCAAGATGATAGTTCAAGACATTCTACGGCGATGAAAGGGGAGAACTGTCCCTCTGTCAATATCGTGTCCGACTTGTTCCACTGGTGCGATTTCTTCACCTTGACGGTGCGAAGATCGGACCCCGTTTCCCCACAGGCAGCGCTATAAACAGTGAGCATACGTGAAAATTGGGCTGCCAACGTGAGAGATGTGGAGCCCTGGGAAGGGAGACAACCACCAGTCCAAACTAAACGGAGTGAAGCGCCGTTTGCGTTGTTCAAGGCACTACAAGCTGGACACAGGTGTACATACTATTCGCCCAAGGACCATGCTGAGCCACTGAGCACTTCACACCGGTCCAACAGTTGGCCAGGCTCGGGGAGGCCTTAACAACCACTGTCGTTGCAACGTAAGCTTTTATCCACTTCAAGTCTCGCACTCGAGACTTAAAGCCGGAGGGAAGGCCCTTGGCCCTTCCCCTGAGTTAAAGCCGGAGGGAAGGCCCTTGGCCCTTCCCCTGAGTTAAAGCCGGAGGGAAGGCCCTTGGCCCTTCCCCTGAGTTCAAAGCCGGAGGGAAGGCCCTTGGCCCTTCCCCTGAGTTAAAGCCGGAGGGAAGGCCCTTGGCCCTTCCCCTGAGTTAAAGCCGGAGGGAAGGCCCTTGGCCCTTCCCCTCAGTTCCATTGTGCCGGCGCCAGGGACGAGGAGGGATGGGGGCGAGAGGAGTGAGAGGGACTGGGAGCGCGGGAGGAGGGTAGAGGTGGATGTGTGTGTGTGTGTGTGTGTGTGTGTGTGTGTGTGTGTGTGTGTGTGTGAGGAGAGAGAGAGAGAGAGAGAGAGAGAGAGAGAGAGAGAGAGAGAGAGAGAGAGAGAGAGAGAGAGAGAGACGGACAGAGTGCAGTGTGTGTGTGTGTGTGTGTGTGTGTGTGTGTGTGTGTGTGTGTGTGTGTTGTTGTTGTTGTTGTCTTCAATTTAACGTCTTTCCACATTAAGTGATATTAGACGAAGGGAAAGGATTTGGAGAGGGGGAGCATGAGGAGGAGGTGGGTGGGTCATCTTGCAATCATACACAAAAAAGAAAAGAAAAAAAAGCATCTTTACAATCTTTGCAATAAAATTTAAAAAAAAAAAAATAAAAAAAAGGTATGGGAAAGCCAACTTTAAATAACTATTTTGAATCATAACACAAACTATAACAAATGTCCCATAGGACTGCGTGTGTGTGTGTGTGTGTGTGTGTGTGTGTGTGTGTGTGTGAGAGAGAGAGAGAGAGAGAGAGAGAGAGAGAGAGAGAGAGAGAGAGAGAGAGAGAGAGAGGGAGAGAGAGATAGACAGTGCAGTGTGTGTGTGTGTGTGTGTGTGTGTGTGTGTGTGTGTGTGTGTGTGTGTGTGTGTGTGTGTGTTCCGAAGTGTAGACCAGGGCGTGACAGAAGTGGGATTTCCTGGGCAATTAATCTGTGTGCATGTGTTTATGTGTGTATAAATGTGCGTGCGTGCGCGCGCGCACGCGCGCGCGCGTGTGTGTGTGTGTGTGTGTGTGTGTGTGTGTACGTGCGTGCTGCGTGCGTGCGTGCGTGCGTGCGTGCGTGCGTGTGTGTGTGTGTGTGTGTGTGTGTGTGTGTGTGTGTGTGTGTGTGTGTGTGTGTGTGTGTGTGTGTGTGTTCCGAAGTGTAGACCAGGGCGTGACAGAAGTGGGATTTCCTGGGCAATTAATCTCTTCAAGGTGGCTGTTCACTGGGAAAAAAAAAAAGTAAGAAAAAAAGCAAACAACCCAACAACAACCAAACACATTGATAACACATTCAGTCACATGACAGAAAAAGTAAAGCCTCTTCTTTGACACATTCATGTAGTCGAATAACATGTCCTGTGTTCGCAAATACATGCCAATAAAACGCAACTGAATTTCATCTACGAATAGCGTCTCATGGAAATCGAAGTTCCAGATGCATTAAAACGTTGATTAAGCTTCATAAATCGGGGGATTTTTTTTGTGGGGGGGGATCTAAAAAAAATCACAACATTATGGAAAGGAATTTGATTTATTGATTCGTTAGTTAAGAGGACTGTTTGCGTCTGCTGAAGAAAATTTGTGTCAGTAATTTATTAGAATTTGTATCTAATCAATGCTAAAATATACTTTTTTTTCTGAAAGATTCATAAAGAGCGGTTGTGCTATGTGAGCGGGTGGTCCGGACAGTAAAGCGCATAGTCAGATAGGATATGGCTCATATTGAAGTTCGTCTACGCTCCCTAACTTTATTTTTTTCTTAATTACTTTCGAAATTGGTTCAATACCCATCCACGTAGGTTTCTACTGTTCTTTTACCTTTTCTGTCAGTTATCCAGGCATATGCTGTTTTGTTATCAATTGTGACTAATGTTACAGGTTTCGTTACTCTTTACACGAAGAAGCACAGAGACGACTATCGACACCGAACAACGTGTCGGATAAACCATCCAGGGATAGACGAAAGTCAAGTTCAATAACCACCATTACTTTAACTCACAAAAGATGTCAAATTCAGTAACCCCCATTACTTTCACACAGGAAACATGTCAAGTTCAGTAACCCCCATTACTTTCTCACACATAAAATCAAGCGGGGTAAGTCAGCCGTTGTGTCTCCCCGGTTGGTCGTCTTTCTCGTTAGCGACAAAACAGCGGACACCGGGACAAAACGGCGGCGACAGGCGATAAACTAGTAGGTCAAATGTGAAGACAGAGCGACCCGGCGATAAAACAGCTGACTGTAGTCGTCGGTCCGTTATGTCATCGACCGTCGCCTCTGTGTGTGTGTGTGTGTTTTCCCATGGCGGTGCAAACTGACTGGTTCCGCCGTTGTGAACGGTCCTTCTGTGGGTCCCACTAGCACCTTCGGGTGCATCGTTTTCTTGTATATATCGATCCTTTTGAGTGTAAGGGCGTTTGCATGTGGCAGGTTTGGGTCCGATAGTCCGACACTTCACGATTCCGACGTTTCGATAGTTCGACAAATCACGATTCCGACGTTTCGACAATTCGACAATTTTGTCGGACCAACGAAACATGTTTTGTAATGTTTTATTTTGTGCCAATATTTCGACACATCACGATTTCGACGTTTCGATAGTCCGACATAATGCGTACTTCAAAGTTAGACTGCCGCACGGTCTTCTTTGAAACCACATTCGGGTATCATTGCTCTTTGCGACAGAGGAAGTGGGGTTAAATGTTGACAATACCAGAGGAGAGAGAGAGAGAGAGAGAGAGAGAGAGAGAGAGAGAGAGAGGAGAGAGAGAGAGAGATTTTACTTTCAATATGTCAGACTAACGGGAATTATAAAACCGGGTTGTGTGTCGGATTATCGAAACGAGTTGGAATTGTGGGAATCGTCGGATGTCGGACTATCGCTACTTTTTCTTACAGTGTCGGATTATCGAAACATCTGAACGTGGGGTGTCGGACTATCGAAACGTCAGTGACGGATCCTTTTCACGTTCTTCTATGATCGATCCTCCTTTATTATCACATTCATCTCCAGTCAGTGACGGATCCTTTTCTAGTTCTTCTCCCTGTTCTCAGTCCCCTCTTTTACGTGTTCACGTTAAATCATAGCAATACACTTGTTGCTAAAAGCAGAATTGTGTTTTTTTTTCCTCCATTTTCGTCATACTGAAATACCTGAATCCAAAAAAAAAAAAAAAAAAAAAACAGAGCGTGAGGAAAAATCAATAAATCATAAATTCCCATTGTATCCTATCAGATAAGGAAGCATTGTTGTCATGAGATCTTTTGACAAAGCACGGGCATTTTGTGAAAACAATTTATCGTCGAGCCTCACTTCTGATATCAACATTTGAATAGAGACTATATATATATATATATATATATATATATATATATATATATATATATTATATATATATATATATATTATATATATATATATATATATATATATATATTAATCAAGGACCAATGTCTGCTATTACGTGCAAAGAATTACAAGAACGTTTTAAATTTTTCTCTTTTTTCGGAAACGTATTGCTGGTATTTGTTGGTTTAAAAAACACACAGAAGATTGCTATAAGAAGTCTACACACACACACACACACACACACACCACACACACACGCACGCACGCACGCACACACACACACACACATCTCAACATATTTATTTCAGGAAAACTGTGAACACAATGAAAACAAGGCAATTCATCTCCTGAAGACAAAAGATAACAAATCATCAGGGCAACCATGGACATAGTCAGCACCAGAAGGCTTAGGCATTTGCTCAAAATAACGAAAATGCAAACAACTAGGGGCCTTACAGAGATGAGTGCCCTTTTACCAACACACACTCTTAGAGTCCATGCTCTCTCTCTCTCTCTTTCTCTCTCCCACTCTCTCTCTCTCCCCTCCCCTCCCCCCCCTCTCTCTCCCTCCCTCTCTCTCTCTCTCTCTCTCTCTCTGATAGAATAATAATGATAATATTAGCCAAGATTATTCGTGATTATATCATTTAACATGGGGAAAACTCCTGACCACCAGAAAGCAGACAATTTTTATCACCGGATGAAAGTCAGAGTTAAGAATGCAGTGTAGGCCTACTTGGTATCACTATAAAAATATTAAATATGAATAATGATGTTGCATGCAAAACCCAGCAAACAAATAATAATGGAGATACGTTATTCATTTTAGTATTCTGATAGAACAAACATCAACATCTTTCCGCAAGCATCACACACACACACACACACACACACACACACACACACACACACAC